>JALIZH010017153.1:0-119412 GCA_030522465.1 Rhipicephalus appendiculatus | reverse complement strand
ATTCTAGGATAGTTACAAACGGACCAAGGTTACTCGCACAGACGTTCCTTTCGTAGCGGCGTGCTTAAGGTGTCCACCGAGAAGCGAAGCAAGGCTACCGGCACAGAAGGCGATGCGAACGGGGGCCGATTATGCTATCGCGTTTTACTCTTGAAGCGAAGCTCAAGCGTCCTCCACCTTTGGTCACGATGAACCGCCGATCAACGAAGTCATACAGTCTCTTATGCAGTTGCCTAACACGACTAGAAGGCGAAGGCCATCATTTTTTTTGCTCATTCGATTGCATTGATCCCACCGCGAAGCTTTCCGCAACCAGCGTGGTTTTGCATTGACCTCCGGGATCGTAGTAATTGTGACGTCATCGCGTGACGCAACGGATGACGTCACACATTTCGGAGATCTGTCACACCATGGTGACGTCACGGGGTTACGTCATCACGTGACTTTTTTTTTTTGGCATATCTCGCATTGACGCCACCGACACCGACGGTCACTTTTCACGACTGATGAGGCATCTGTGGATTCTAGCCCTAATAAATGAGTTTGGACGTTTCTTGAAAATTGTGTCACCCCTGTGTCGTGTGCTAAACAGTTTCGCTGATCAGCAACCGTCTCAGAGTCGAATGGCTCACAATATTTTTTTTTTTCATTAACAGCAGATCAAGGGAGGCCCGCTCTTGTTTTCTTTTTTCAGCCATTGGCCCGACTTCTAAGGAGTGATACATGGAAGAATAAATCGCCAACCACGGCGCACAAAGCCTCTTCGGGATCACAGAAGCCTAGACAGCGCTCTTTGTAAAATCCATAATTGGCCTGCGGTAATGTTATGATTTCTGCGAAAAAATTTAATACAAGCAATAAGTGTAATTCACCTCAAAAATTACCGAGATAGAGATATCATTTTTAATGAAATTCCCGGAGATGTTCACCTGGTTTATCTGCTGGCTCGCAGCTCCAAGTGTCAGGTGATGACTTTGATATATACGACGATTCCATAAATAATACGCACAGCCACAAACACTCGTAGATACACAAACAGAGTCATCCATAAAGTTTAGCTAATTCGAGTCGTACTCAAAAACACCAAGAGCGCTCTTCTGTTGCGCATCGCGCAACCGTTGCTTTGCCACGAGCCGACAAGGTGGCGTAGCTCCAGGCTCAAGCCGCGTTGAAAATGAAGTTCTGCCTTCACAATTTGTCGTTCTGCGTCGTAACGAAAGCAGAGCAGTCATAGTGGGCGTGTTTTGTGTCTTCCTGAGTGTTATAAAGCCCGCAGGCGACAAAAGCTGAAAACAGAGGATGCACCCGACAGCCGCGCAGTCCGGCAACATTTCAAGCGCCCTGTATATGCCACATCTTACTGTGCTGTTAATTATGGTCAAACGACTCCTACTTCACTAACTACCACTCATAAATTATTTTTTCATCTACCCATCGGTTTCAAAGAGATATACGGTAAATGTATAACGCAGCCAAATATCTGGCTCCTGAGAAGACTATACAAAGAGGTTACGCGGACGTCTACTGGGAAAGTGTATAATGCCGGCTACGAAATCTATACTGGCTTTTAGCTAACATATTTCCCAACATTCACCTCAGTCGAACAGCATAGAAAACACACACACACACACAAAAAAAAAAAGAGTTGTCAGGCCAGATGAGTTCTGTATTGTGTATTCATGGGGCTTCATTCGGAGCTTGTACAGGAAGATAGCGCGACGAAGGAGCCCGTGTTGCCTATATTACCTGCCTCACAGGAGTGTTGCGTCACGTGCACTGACGAACAGAGTACGAATTCAACCTGACTCTTAGCACAGCTGTTCCTGGTATTCATAATTCTTCGTTTCGAAACAGTCCCGGCACCGTTATGGCACTGTTGCTGGGGGCGAACTCTCATCAAACAGTGCGCGTGTTAATGGTTCACTACAAGCGCAGGCATTGTGAGCTGCGCACTTTCGATGGTCTTTCAACAGCACGTCTCCTCGAAAAAACCGCCAGGCCTGCGCGGAACGCGCAGCACAGTCACAGCGAAAGCTGGGAGAGCGGCCTTTCTGAACCTTTTTTTTAACACTCTCGGGGCAACTACTACAAGCCCACTTGCATGGTACCCACTACGCCATAAATCATCATAATTTTTGTGTAGTGGGGAAGCGTCTACTATGCCAGTGAGTGAGTGAGTGACAACTTTATTCGTCGAAGGGGTGAGGGGTAAGGGAGACTAGGCCACGTAGGCTGCCAGGCCGTGCTTCTCTATGACGTCTTCCGCTCGTTCCAGGACCCGTGTTTGGATGTCCCTGTCGGTGCTGGAAAGAAGGGCCTCCCATTGTTCCTCGGTCGGGGGGTGGGCGAATGAGGTCGGCGGGCGGGGGGTCGTCCGGGCAGCCCCAGAGGATGTGGTTCAGCGATGCAACGCCGCCGCAGAAGCGGCAGCGTGGATCCACTACATCTGGGTGGATGTACGAAAACACGAGGGGGCACGGAAAGGTGCGGGTCTGTAGGCGACGCCAGGCGATCTCGGACCGCTTGGGAAGACTGCCATCAGGGGGGTGAATAGGTGTATCGCTCGAGGCGATAGTGCTGGGTAATGTCATGGTAGGTGACCAGGGGCTCCGGCACTGGGGCGTCCGACTCTGAGGGGCCCACCGCTCGGTCGACGAATCCTCGAGCGTGTTGGTGAGCCGTCTCGTTGCCGGGGTGACCCGAGTGGGCGGGGACCCAGATCAGTTCAAAATGGCGCTGCTCATCTTGCAGTAGTAGTGGGCGAAGGAGTCGTAGGGTGGTAGGCGAGACAAGACCTCGCGCGAAATTTGAGATGGCTTGTTTGGAGTCGCTGAGTATGACGCCAGCGTCGGCCGAGGTCGCAGCCAAAGCGATGGCCGCCTCCTCCGCTTCGACGGCGTAGGGTGTTCGAATGGTGCCGGCCGTGATTGCCGGCCCTGAAGGACCTGAGGGGGGGCGACACGGAAACGACTACGAAGGCGTCCCTGGGTGAGTTGTATCGGGCCGCATCCACGTAGACAACGGCCGGGTGGTCGGCGTACTTGGCGTGAAGCATGGCCGCCCGGGCTTGGCGGCGAGCGTCGTGGTGGCCCGCGAGCATATTCTTAGGCAGCGGCTTGATGGAGAAGGCCGCTCGAACAGCAGGGGGCAGTGAGACCATATCCGGAGGGTGGGAGGAGATGTCGTGGCCGATGGAGGAAAGGATGTGACGACCGGCCGGCGAACGGCAGAGGCGTTGCACCTGAGCGGAGCGATGAGCCTCAATCAACTCGTCGAGGGTGTTGTGTACACCAAGGCGTAGAAGACGATCCGTGGACGCGTTGGGGGGAAGGCCGAGGGCAGTCTTGTATGCCCGACGGATGAGGACGTCAATTTTGTCGCGTTCAGATTTGAGGAGACGAGTATAAGGAAGGCCGTACGTGAGGCGGGAAACGACGAAGGCGTCGACGAGGAGGAGCAGATCGTGTTCTCGCATGCCCGCACGCCGCGCGCGGACACGGGCGAGCATGCGGGCGGTCTGTTGCACCGAGAGCGAGAGCTTGTCGATGGTGTGTGTGTTATGGCGGTTGGACTGTAGTATCAGCCCAAGCACGCTGAGATGTTGAACGACGGGCACGGGAGTGGAGTTAGCGTACACAGTGATGGTGGGGTGAGGCGTTTTGTATCGACGCCGGTCGGGAGGCCGCATGAGGAGGAGAGCCGATTTGGCCGCTGAGCAAGTGAGACCGGCCGCGTGCACGTGAGACGTGACGACGTCGGCTGCGCGTTGCAACGTCTGCTCGATGTGGCCATCAGAGCCCGATGTGACCCAGATAGCGACGTCGTCAGCGTACAGGGTGTATTTGAGACCGGGGATACGGTCCAGCTTTCCAGGGAGAGAGCGGAGGGTAAGATTAAATAGAAAAAGGCGACAATACGGCACCCTGAGGGGTGCCGCGAGGGCCAAGCTCGTACGTGGGAGACGAGAGGTCCCCTATGATGATTTCGGCCGTGCGGGCGGTGAGGAACGCGCGAATGTAGTTGCAGGTGCGGGTCCCGGGATTGAGGGCTGCGAGTTCGGCAAGAATAGCCGAATGGGAGACGTTGTCGAACGCTTTGTGAAGGTCGAGGCTAAGAAGAGCCTTAGTGTCTGAAAATGTGGGTGGTTCGAGGAGTTCGTGGTGGAGTTGCAAGAGGATATCTTGCGTCGAGAGGTGGGGGGCGGAATCCAAGCATAGTATGGGGAAGGAGATGGTGAGCGTTCCGTGTACGTTTGTAGGCGAGCGAGAACGACGTGTTCCAGAAGCTTGCCGGCGCATGAAGTGAGTGAAATGGGCCGGAGATTCTCGATTGTGAGTTTCTTTCCCGGCTTGGGGATGAACGCCACGCGAGCGTGTTTCCATGACTGGGGTAGGTTGCCGGAGCGCCAGCACTCGTTGAGGAAAGAAGTGAGAGTAGTGATCGAAGGAGCGTCGAGGTTTCGGAGGAGCTTGTTGGGGATGCGATCTGGACCGGGCGCGGAGGTGGTGCGTAGCCTGTGTAATGCTGCGTATACCTCTGCCTCCGTGATGTCGGCGTCGAGTTCTGGGTTGGGGGGCCGCAGTGTAGGACGCGAGAGGGGGGAGAATGTACACCAGGAGTCAGAAGCTGAAAGTACTTCGCAGCCAGGTCTGCCATCAGCGACGGAGTGTCGCCGGGGTAGGCCCGGACCACTCGTTGCAGTTGCTGCCGAGCGACCGACTTGGCGGAAGCAGGGTCGAGGAGGTGGCGGAGGAGATGCCAGGATTGTTTGCAGCCCAACTGGCCGGAAAGCTCCGAGCAGAGTTGTTCCCACTGTTGGCGTGCAAGCACGGTGGTGTGTTGCTCAATAGTACGATCGAGGTGTGCGATGCGGCGGCGTAAGCGACGGTTGTGACGTTGCTTATGCCAACGGTTGGTGAGTCCCGTGCGAGCGGCCCACAGGTGGGCAAGGCGGGAGTCGATTGCCGGATGGTCCTCCGTGGTGGGGATTGAGGCGGTGACCGCGTCGAGGTCCGCCAGCAGCTGGTCAGTCCACGTCGAAAGGTCCTCGATGTTGGAGGCGGCGGAGTGCAGCCGGCGTTCTCGGAACGCGTCCCAATCTGTGTGGCGGGCTGTGTGTTGGCGTGGCTTGCAGAGCGAGGTGATCACTTGAATAGTGAGGACATAGTGGTCACTGCCGAGGGATTGATGCGTGTTGGACCAGCGCGCGTCGCGCACACTGCGGCAGAAGCTGAGGTCCGGGGTTGTGTCGCGGCACACACTGTTGCCGATGCGGGTTGGCTGCGTGGGATCGGTGAGCAGGGAAAAGTTCAGGTCGTGAGCGAGCTGCCACAGCCTCCTTCCGGGGCCATCGGCCTTGGGGTAACCCCAGTCCGGATGCCTGACGTTGAAGTCGCCGAGAATAAGAAGGGGAGATTTGGCTGCTCTCGCTGCAGCGGCACGGATCAGGGCGAGCAGAGACGCATCCTCAGTGACACGAGGGGGGGTTATACACATTCAGAATAAAGAGAGAGGGCTCATCACGTCGCTGAGGTAGTACCTCAAGAAATACGTGGTGGACTGCAGGGAAGTTCAGATCGGCTCGATTGACAACGAGTGTCCGCCGGGTGAGGACGGCCGTGACGGGATGGGGCAGAGGATCATGAGCTACTTGGTTGTGGGCGATGTAACCCGAGAGCGAAACGTTGGCGTGAGTTTCCTGTAGTACGATGATATCAGGAGAGGCCGAGGGGTCTATTTGTTGAAGAGAGAGAGAGAACAACTTTATTGATTCGATCCGGCATAACAGGGGAGGGGGGTAGGGATGGAGACTCTTGCGTGCCCGCTGGCCCTTCGGAGGCGGGGGGCCGTACTACAAGCCCGAAGGCGAGCACTGGCCGCCTCGCGCTCCAAGGGGAACGTGGCACGTGCTGGAGAAGGTGGAGAAGGAGGTGGTTACGCTTGAGACGAAAACCACGGCAGTTCCACTGCCAAATGGTGACGACGGATCGGTCAGCCATTTTTAACAGCGGAAGGCGTTCCCTCGGCCGATGATGCCGAGGATCGGGCTGCGGAAGTATACGTGGTGCGGGCATGGAGTGGTGGCTTGGCTCGGATGCTTTCAAGCACAGTAGTTTGTAGGGTGTCGACTGTCGATTGAAGAGATTGTAAGGACGTGGCGGGGGGGGATAGGCGGCGAAGTCGGTGCGCAGGGAATTTAGAGCTTCGTGCTGTGCAGTGAGAAGCTGGTGGACGGAGTTGAGGCGGCTATCCAACCGTTTTTCAAGATCGACGAGGGCCGTCTTGATAGCTATCTGGACCTCTTCGGAGAAGTGGAGAGATGTAAGGGAGGTGTTTGGTCTGCGGCGCTTGCTACTGCATCCTTCGGGGGTTTGCACGTCCATGTCGGAGGAGGAATCGATGGCGGCGGGAAGAGAGGATGGCGCTGTGATGGCTGATTCCAGCTTCTCTTCAAGTGCGTGTAGTTGCGCTTGGAGGGAATCAATTTGCGTCTTCTGAGCCGCGATTTGAGCGTTTTGTGCAGTGAGCTGCTGTCGGAGGGAAGCGTTTTCTTGCTGTAGTGCACCGACCTGCGGCTCCAAAGGTGAGCCGGAGGCGCCGCGGGACGATGTCGAATGCGTGGGCTGAGAGGCGGGTTTAGGCACCGCTGATATGAGGGGCGGAAAAGCAGTGACCGACTTGGGGGGTGGAGGTGGTGAGGGACCACATGACGCTTGCTGGGACGAGTGCGCGGCTGCTGGGGGGTGCGACAGGTTGTTGTGGCGAGGGGCGAGTGTTAGGTACTGGGGCCTTCGGGCGCTGAGGGCGTTGCACGTAGCGGTGTTTACAGTTGGAACTGTGCGTGGAGTGATTTCCGTTGCAGACGATGCAGCGGGGGGATGCAAGTGGGTGGCGATCCTTCGGGCAATGTGGGGTGAGCCGCGCCGCAGCGATGGCACAGCTCCTGCCGCGGCTTGGGGCACACGTCGGTCCGGTGGCCGGTCGAGCGGCTATTGAAGCAGGCTTCCACCTTATGGCGGAACGGAAGGAGGCGAAGCTGGACACCGTGGTAGAAAATCCACCGGGGTAATTTCGGGTCCATGAGCGTGACCAAGATGTGAGGCGACTTGCCCATGCGGCGGCCGCCCACGACCGAGAGGGTAGGATTGCTTGCCTGGAGGTCGTCAAGGATGGCTTGGTCTGTGAAGTCGTCGAAGGCGTGGTAGAGTATGCCCCTAAGGGCATCGTCTGGCGGTGGGGCGTAGAGGTGGACGGTGAAAGTGTTGCCGGAAACCGTGAGGGAGGAGATGCGGAGGTAGGCTTGAGCGCGAGCCGAGTCCGCGACGCTGAGCGTAAAAGTGTTGTTGACTGGGTGGATCCGCACCGTGTCGCGAGATGCGGGCGGGAGATCTTGCAGGCGCGCTGCTTGCAGCAAGGCGGTGTACAAGTGCCAAGGCTGTAGCTTGGTAAGTTCAACAGGGCTTTTTGGGCGGCCAACGACGTGAATCGTGTCAGCCGGGAGACGAGGAAGCGGAGCGCGGCGGTGGGTCTGTGGAGGCGAGGTACTTGCCCGCTTCGACGGCGGCGATGATGAAGGCTGGGAAGTCGACGTGGTGGTTTTAGCTGTGGCGGCG
Source organism: Rhipicephalus appendiculatus (assembly GCA_030522465.1). Taxonomy (NCBI): domain Eukaryota; kingdom Metazoa; phylum Arthropoda; class Arachnida; order Ixodida; family Ixodidae; genus Rhipicephalus; species Rhipicephalus appendiculatus. The sequence goes on along the minus strand of JALIZH010017153.1, from coordinate 111,799 downwards.
GCGGCACGGCGCAAGGCTGCTCGGCGTTGCTCTTGGGCGCGGAGGCCTGGCGACTGCCAGGATTCGTCCGAGAGTTCTTCGGGGGGTGACGTCCTGTTCTTCGACAGTGTACTCCATAGCGGTGGACAACTAGGAGATGGGCGACGAGGCAGCGGCGGGCGGCCGGGTGGTCACCCGTCGTCGATGAGCCAGCGTGCAGGCGGCCGCGCTTGAGCTAAGCCAGACAGGCCTAGCTCAGCGTACGGCGTGGTCGAACATTTTCGAATGCTCTCCCGGGCCACGCCGGGCGAGTTTCGCGATAAAGTGGGTGTCGAAATAATCCAGACAATGTGCTTCAGCCACCCGTGAAGAAATTATCTGGACAGGGTCGAAAAAACCGGCGCGAGCGCCGAAAATTGGCGGAGCCGAAGTGAGGTGCGACTGCTCTCGACGGTGATCCGCCCCCTTTTCCTACTATGCCATTATTCGTCATTCTGCGGAAAAGCGCGGTACCCGCTACACTCTTGTGACGCATTATGTGCACTTTTAGATGCGAAGCATCTTATGCTCGGGGCTCTGTCCCTCCCGCGTCCCCCGTCCGCCGTCCCCCGTCCGCCGTCCCCCGTCCCCCGTCCCCCCATCCCGCGTCCGGCCACTTTCATGAAGTAGGGAAGCGCCCATTATGCGAACCAGAACACTGTAGTAATATGAAGGCCGTCAACCCTAACACAGTCATCAGAGTCATGGCCAAGAACACAGAGAGGCTGCTTAGCAATGGCTAGGCAGGTGGTGTCTGTCGCCCAGGTTGCCCCATTCCTTGAGTCATGGCCGAGAGCACACAGAGGCTGCTTAGCAGTGGCTAGGCAGGTGGTGTCTGTCGCCCAGGTTGACCCCATTCCTTAATCTTGCTTGCATGTGTTTGGAGGGGGGCTTAGTCCGTCCCGCGTCCCACACCACCACAGCGCATGCGCGTGCCGTCCCCCCTCTCTCTCCTACGCTCACCCCCTTTCTCTCCTCTAGGAATCGTCTACTCTACGGAGCGGCCCCTGCGTCCTCTCCCCCTCTCTCCTCTAGGAATACTCTACTCTACGGAGCGGCTCCGGCGTCCCACATCCCCAGAGCGCATGCGCGTCCTCTCCCCCCTCTCTCCTCTTGGAATCATCTATACGGAGCGTCCCACACCCCTACAGCGCATGCACGTCCCCTCTCTCTCCTCTCCTACGGTCCCCCCCCCGTCCTTTCCTCTAGGAATCCTCTACGGAATGACAGGTGGTGTGACAGCTGCATACTCCGCTGGGGGGCGCCACGGTAGTTCCGCGGTATGAAAATGACGGAGCGCGCGCGCCTCATTCTCTCTCCTGCGCAGCGCCGCGATGAGCGCCCGGACCACTGCCGTGAAATGAGAGCGGCGACTTTCCTCCCGCTCAAGCTAATTATCTCCCCCGCTGCTTCGCATCCACACATGGTTCCCTTTAGCGGGAGAAGGGGAATTTTTTTTTGATGCTGTGGCTGACGACAATGAAGAATTATTCCCCAGGCTTTTGCAATTGGTTGGAGCATTGAACAACCCACTCGTTACGCAATTCGCATTGCGTGACACCTGGTTCTTACTTTACTGCTCTCAAAAACGCTTTACAACACACATTAACGCGATTCCTTACCCGACATGAAGCTTGCATAGGGTCAGTTTGCAGAGCAGTTCCAAGCAGTGGAGTAGCTCAGTGGTAGAGTGCTGGGCTGCCACGCAGAGGACCCGGGTTCGATTCCCGTTCTGTCATAGGTGTTTTTTTATTTAGTTAGTTTTTTTCTTATTTCGTGCGATATTCGTTGCGGACACCGGCGGCGGCGGCGGCGGCGGCGGCAGCGGCGGACAACTACGGCGCAGAAACGAGCCCTTGTTGTGATCTCATAACAGCTTTCGCTGTAAAAAGGAGCAAGAGATCCATTTCTGAAATGCACGGTGAATGGCCTCTACTATAGGTAGTGCATTACGGCCGTCCCAAAATAGCTGCGAAGAGCATTGAGAGCTTTAAACAAAAATAAAACAAAGCTGCACGATACGGTAAGCTGCACGAGATAAGGTTTCCGACCATGAAAAAAAAAAAAAAGGCCTCTATGGTGTCTATTCGCATGAAGCCAGTTGCGTAACTCAATCCATACGTTTCTACGAAGCTCTTCCGCAGCGTGTTATTATGTTTTCAAATGCATTAATAATGCACCCCGTGAAAGAGATGCCACAAAAGGACCGGTGTATTTTTAATACTGGGGATTCAAGGCTTTTTACGCTGCCTTTTTAACTTTATTATAAGAGTTTAACTGTATTAACGAACTTTCAAATAGGCGTTCGGCTATTATAACTTAGTTAATAGAGTGTTCTGACCAAGCGCCATCTCTACCCTAACTGAATGAAGCCTCAAAAGCTCAATGACAAACTATTTTTACCACCTTCCCGACTTTGCAAGTACATATGTTTGACTTTCACTCTTTCTGTATTCGTTTCTTTTCATTATTTATTTTAAAAAGGTCATGCGGGCGCAATCATTAGAAACAAGGCCATGTTATTATTCAGACATTATGCTCGCGTTTATATGCATCGTATTCGATAATTGATAACGTTAGCAACATGCGAATAGCTAGTTAAAAGGGAAAAAAAACACCATATTTCTTTAATGTCAGTATTTCAATGTTCAATAAAACTTGCTGCTGGGCGAGTTGGTTCATACTTGGAAGGGAATTATGGCTGCGCAGTAAAAACACAAGGACACAGAAGACACGGACAAGCGCAAACTTTCAACTGTCTGTATTTTTCGTCGTAGTCAATAAATATGCCCACAAATCACGTGGTAACAACGATAATCGCATTGTCGCACTCTGCAGATTACAACATGCCACGCAAGAACCTCATTTCACCATCGAATAGAGAAACTGGAGTTTGGCTAACACAGGCAGCCCCTCTTGTGGAGATATAAAGGGCCTCCATCAGCAACAACGCCAACCGCGCAGGCTATATAAGGGTACGTACTCACTAGCGGCAAAAACGCGAGCGACACGCCGCGTGCGGCAAGCGTGCTCGCGGCAGGCGCGTGCGTTCGTGTTTCCATTCGCGTTTTACGCTACAAGGCAGTGATACCTGGAGCCTCGAGTTGTATAAGACTTCAAGAATTGCTGCCGCGCCACGTAAAACGCGAATGGGAACGGGAACGCACGCGCCTGCCGCGAGCGCGCATGCCGCACGCGGCGTGTCGCGCGCGTTTTTGCCGCTAGTGAGTACGTACCCTAAGGCAGCTCGTGCTTCATACTACACCCTCCAGGATTCTTCTTAGCCGAAAAAATTTTCGGGCAGAGCAGTGCCAGCTTGCGCGGGGCAGAGAAAACTATCGGCACAGCGTGCCTGCTCGCAACCTTCTTCAAATTATGAGAAGTGCGGTGCATGTAGGACAACACTTCAGGGCGGCTCCTAGATTGCTGCCCGGATGTGTCACCGGAACGGGTGGCTTTTGTCTCGAGCATGAGAACCTCTACGATTGCCATTGTCCCCGTTGCGACGCTCTAGGATAAATAAGTCTTTCAGTATAGTACTGCACTCCGCAAACAAATTTCGAAGGCCCCGAACCTCATCTCCCGCACTTCCTAATTATCCGCAAGAACCTGTATGCTTTTCTTGCAACGCGTCCGCAAGCTCATTACAGGCTGGGTGACTTGCGCGGCACCGCGGCGTACGCGACGACATTCACGACACTGTCGGCGGCAAGTAGCTCGGAAACAAGAATAAAAATTTTTCTTGTCCACCGCGCTAGTACCTATACGGCGTAGTACAACAGGCGTCGTTCTTGTCTTTCTTCCTAATTAATTAACGCCATAATTAAGTCGTCTCTCGCTGTTTGCTCGGGTAAGCCTGTCTTATTATCAGCGGAGTGTCTGGTGCTCGACTGTGGCCTGACATGAAGCTAGCTTTTCTGAGCCGCCTGTTTCCGGGGTACTCATGTGGCGCTGGTAGACACGAGTGCTAAAGACAGGAATGGGACAGGCACCTGTTGCGTAATAAATGAGAGCACAAAAGAAGAATACACAATCTCCACCGCGTTGTGCTTCCCGCTGAGTCGTCCGTACGCGCTCCCCCTGATATACGCGATAAGAAGACTTCTTCACACTCTCGGCTTCCATGTACTGATTACAGGAATCTACAAGTAAGATTGCCGGGTGGCTTATAGGCTCTCAAAAGTACGTAATAATATATCATACGGCTTGTTACAACCTAGCAAGTTTTCCGAGCAGCTAAGTACTGTGATTTACGTCAGGCGACTGTTGTGCAACCTGGCGCACAGCTGGCGCCACGGGAGGGAGAAAGCGTACATGATGTGACGTGCGCAGATGTGCGCAGTCATTTAGCATATTTTAATTTATAACATACCTCGATGTCCATCTATAATAATAATAATAATATCTGGGGTTTAATGTCCCAAAACCACGATATGATTATGAGAGACGCCGTAGTGGAGGGCTCCGGAAATTTCGACCACCTGGGGTTCTTTAACGTGCACCTAAATCTAAGTACACGGGCCTCAGACATTTTCACCTCCATCGAAAATGCAGCCGCCGCGGCCGAATGTCCATCTATCATATACAAACCTCATATTAACCCATTCCATCCGCTTTATATACGTTTTAGGTGTTCGTGTGCGCTGGTGTATTTCTGAGGTGGACCTAGCGTTTTGCGCGTTGTCTTAGACGCCTAGTAGCTCCAGCAACGCGGCTGCCATGGAAGTAAGCGCGTGTTGGAGATCTAATCCGCGAGGTGACGCAGCGAGCTCGATTACATAGGTTTCTGACCTGTAATTGTTGTTTATACTAACTTCTATTAGTTATGATACATCAATTTTGCTTTCTGACTTACCTTAAAGCACATTCTATAATATAAAGCCTTTAGCTTAATCCGTTCCATTCCTTTGAAATGTTTCTTTTTTTTTTTACTTTTACCGATGTTTTTGCAAAACTCGCATTATCACTTCACAGGGTGGTCTGGAAGATGGCGATGAAGCGCCACTCGTCCCACTAAAGAAAGGTGAACGTTTTCCCTCACTATCTAACCGCCCACCTCCCCACTGACGGGTGTGGTTGACGTCGGCGGCCTTCACCGACCAGCTGGCCATGGTTCTCCTGGCGGAGGAAATATCTATAGGTCTTAACCCGTATTCACAAAAGCTCCTTCACTAAACGCTTCTCCTCGACTTCGCCAAATCAATACGAAGCGCCTTCCTTCACTCAAGGCGCCGCTGCGTTTCTTGAACTCTCCTCCGCATTTCCTTCGCCAAGGGAGGCCTTGCAAATGTCCCCTTGACTCGAGTAAAACGCGTGTGCCAAAAAATGCGTCTCATAACGAGGATAATCCTAAATGTGGATAGCAAATGGCTTTCTCTGTACAATAAGTTAACGTTTATTTTTTTTTTAATTATTCCTCCGTATCAATTCACATTACGACAAAATACAGGCCTTTAGATCGGTAGTGTAGCTTCCGTGAGCCTTGAGCCGATAGAGTAAGCAAAACCCCCGCTTCAAGTCTGGCAACAGTCAACCTCCGGCTGCTGAACAAACAGCTGACTCCGCTTTGTCTGCTGCTGTACGTTTCCATGTGCTTAATTTATTTCGTTCCGCATGCGCCTGTTAATCGCGGTTTATAATTACGGTAAGGTCTGCGTGTGTATGGTTTGTAACCCAGCTTTCGCCATGGTGACTAACGAACTACGTGAGTGATGGCAGAAAGCACAGCCCCTTAAAGACGATTTGTTGCTTTGTTTACCTTGGTGTTGCTCATAGCCGTCTGATCCCTGATGCAGCTACCCAACGAATAATGCGGGCGAGTGAGCAATTTTTACATGATGTCACATTACACTGATATCCTTTGTGAATTCAACACCACACTGTGTATAAGGATTACATTGTACGGTTCTCGCTGCGGGAGTACTTGCACAGTTCATAATTTCAGGGGCCTTGTGCAATTTTTATTTTTCTCATTTCATTTTCTGGGAGCTTCACCGTGGCACTCTCGGAGTGGTTCTTTTTTGTGCAATAAGAAATGTGGAAGATAATGCTCGCAACTGCTATTCAAGGTTATACCAGAATCCCGTCAAGAAGTAGGCATGTTGTACTTGTGGTTGAGCGTTCAGATTAGACTGTTACACAAGTTGAGAAAAGCGATCGCGCGCGCGCGCGCGTGCGTGTGTGTGTGTGTGTGTGTGTGTGTGTGTGTGTGTGTGTGTGTGTGTGTGTGCGTGTGTGTGTGTGTGTGTGTGTGTGTGTGTGTGTGTGTGTGTGTGTGTGTGTGTGTGTGTGTGTGTGTGTGTGTGTGTGTGTGTGTGTGTGTGTGTGTGTGTGTGTGCGTGCGTGCGTTTCTTCTTAACAGCCGTTCTTGACATCAGGTATGCTTCATGCAAAATTTTATTTTTCTAAGGATGCTTGAGTAAACAGCTAATTATTTCGATCTTTTTTTCTATTCGCCCTGCACTTGTTGATGCGCCTACCGTGGCAGATTTGAATAGACCCTTTAAATATTTGTACATTCCGTCTCCAAGTCCACGCAGCGGCCACGTTTTAAAATCTTTATCCTGTCTTCTCATTCTGGAAGCGCAGAAGCGCATTTGCTAGTGCATGAATGTCCCCTGTACTTATGTTTTGGCTTTCATTTGCAGATTATGACTCCTGGGAATACCTGCTGAGTAAGACCGCGCTGTCTGTGCTTCATTGTAAAGCATCGGCAGTACATAATCCATAGGAGATTTTTGGTTATAGTGCGAATCGTGAGACTGAAGCCGCTTCTGACTTTTGCCGCTGCTCTCTTTTAAAAACAACCGTGTGGGTTCTCTCAACCTGGGAGAAAGTGTCGCTAAGGAGCAGAGTAGTTTATTCTGCTGATTCAACGAAGACCAGATCAACAAAATGTTGAAAAATGCTCAAGGGCATAACAGTCATCGCAGCTACTTCTGGTGAGAAGAACTCTGTAAATATACGCTACTGCTGCAACATTAGCATGTCTGCCTGATGTAACCGCGCCACCTCACTTCCGTGGAAGGGGAGTGGTGCAGCTGTATAAAGAACAAGTCTGATTTTTGTAGAACTGCTTTCCTGTAGAATCAGGGCAGATGCGGTTTTGGCTATCCTGTCCGACCATGAAAGGACAAGGATATATGACGCTAATTTAGGTATTGATACTTGAACAAAGCAGAAATATCAAATGGTAACTGAACCTATATTATATGTGACTTGTGAAGAACGACGTAAGTGACAAACACAAGTGTGTAAGCTGAGGAAGTAGATGCGGTCACTGACCAAGGCAAGGTGGAAAACACAGAGCCGTTTCGGGACCCATACGGGTTCCTTGTTCACACTAAGCAGGCAAGAGCCGTATGTCGCTTTTCTTTTTTATGCTAAAATGTGATGAAATGAACTGGCGTAGCTGGCAGGCAGATTCCCACCTGTCCTGCTGATAGTGTCCTCAGTCGTCCGGATGAAAACAGATTCTAAAAGTAGTCTCGTGGTCGAATTCTCTTCCTTGGCTATTGCAGCGGCGTTGTCCACTGCAAATGACCGCGATTATCGGCGTGCTCAGCCAAGGCGTTTGGGGCTTTCTTGTTGCTGCCCACGTCCCTTTGATATTCCTTTAATCTCCTGGGGAAGTTGCCAGTTTCGTCGATGTAACTGCCGCTGCAGTCTGCACCTTATAAACAACACCGGGGTATCGCTTGCTGTCTAAGCGATCCTTCACGTTCACAAGCTGATTCCTAAGCTTGTTCGAAGGTATGTGTGCAACGCGAAGGTAATATCTTGAAAACATACGGCTTAGCGCTGCACTGACCCAGGAACATATGGGACGCCGGCACGTCTTCGAAACGACCTGCCCTGGGATGGCTTAAGATGAAGGACACAATCTTCAACATTCTTAAAGGGACCGACAACTGATTTTTCTCGACCCATTTTTTTTTTTTTACGGCGCGACAGAAAGCTCACCCTTCGTAGTGTTTGCAGCTGCAGTAGTTAGTCCCAAAAGCACATAGTTATTTTACAAGCAGTATTTTTCGATCTGAAAGGCTCTAAACACACATGTACCTTTCCTCCAGCAACGCTGAGAATTGATAGCGATGCCGCCAGCCTTTCTCGCGATGTGTGAAAGCTGTCGTCGTTCTGCTTTCGCAGGAGTTCCTGTAACTGTGCTTAACCACCTTTATTTTGAGCTTTTCAACTATTTTTGAAAATAGCAACCTGCTACAATGAGATGATGTGGCATTATACACCTTCCCTGTGTTTATATCCGCGTTAAGTGCGCCTGCTGCCAAGGTTGCTTGCGCCTGTGTCATGGGTGGCTTGTACCGGCGGCGTTACTCTCTCGATACACGAGCCAAGCCAAGTCACCGAAAACGGCACTACGCATATGCACGGCCGCGCCGAGTAGCAGTGCGCGTCATTTCTGAGACTAAGTGTAGGTAGCAAAATTAAGTCGCTCAAAAATCTTAGTGACCTGCAAACTGCGTGCACGGTCGCATGAGCACGCTGAAAAGTTGCTCAAGACGCGCTGACGAGCATGGTATCATTACGTCACGCGAAGGCAGCGCCGCTTTAATGCATACTACTAACGCAGACCTATGTATACATTTTTATGGAGTAATATCTTTGACTATAAAGAAACGAAGAATATTCCAGTACCAACAAAAAGATCCTCAACCGTCTACAGCAATCAACGGTCACGTGACAGGGTACATCGATTCGTTCATCTATTTGCCACCTGAGGCACCAAATGTCATTTTTCGCGCCTTTCGATGAAGAAATAAAAATATAAATCCCCCTCTCACGAAAAAAATTTACACCATCTTCCCAAAGGGATCCCTGATGGGATGCGAAGCAGTAGCGTTGCGCATGGGAGCGGTGGAGAGGGTGAAGCGAGAGAGAGGTGACACGTACAAACATGTTTCAACGCGTACGTTAGGCGCGCGTCAGGCAGCAGCTGCGGGCGCTCCGGCGAGCGCGCGGCAGGCGAGGGAGAGAATGACGTCAGCGCGCACTGCGAGGGGAGCGTGACGTCAACGCGCAGCTGCGGCGTGACCTACTTGGCGCCGCTCCAACACCTGCGGCGAGGGGAGCGCGTTGCGGCGCGTTCGTACGCACGGAGGGACAGCGTTACACAGCCTAGTCAAATAGCTGCTTCGCATCTAAAAAACAGGGTTGGTTTGAGTCAGTGCGACGCACAATCTTTTCATCAGTGGAGTAATCGCAGGTCATGTTCTGGGCAGTTGTCGGTCCCTTTAATAAACTTCTTCATGTACCCGTTCGTCAATAGTTCTCGATGTATTGTTTGAAGCTTTTTCCTCATTGCATCGTCACATGAGCAAATGCGTGTTGGCCCGCGTCACCAGGGAAGAAACAACGGATTGCTTGTGGCAGGCTGGGTGGCACGAGTGTAAGCTGGGTGGCTGGGTGGCACGAGTCTAAGCTGCAAGGTGTCCATCAATCAAGCATATGCAGCCTACATAATGTCAAGATAACTTCGAGCTCGTAGGACATCATAAAAAAGATACAGAGTGTAGACACTCTAGTGTGACTAATGCAGTCCAGCTGCACACATTAACTGCAGATTTTCTCATTTTGCATACAGTCATGCAAACGCTGCCTTGCATTCAAAATACTGCACGTTTAAAGACAGTGTTGGTCTGTTTTCTTCTGTCGGAAGCCTGGTCCCTGCACTAAAGAGGCAAGAAATATTGAAAAACATAATAGGAAATCAAAGCTGCATTTTTCTTTACTTCTCGTTGTGCCCACATTCATTAATATTTCTCACGTTGGAGAACAGACCTGTCTTTTGTTGAGTTAATGAGCTTTGAATGTTTTGATACATGTGTGGCGCAGGCACTTACGCAGCTGAACAGGCATATGGTTATGTAACGTCCGCTAATCTAATTATATAATGGCATGAATGTCTATATAATGCATGCTTTTTTTTACAGTTTGTCATCGTTACTTCATTAGAAGTTCTATTACTAAGCTTGAAAATAAAACAATCTTATAAAATAATGTCTCTGTTGTTTAATTCTCTTACATATGTTTGTGTTTTCATAAGACATTACATGCATTTTTGCGTGCATGCAGTTTTCATAGAGCACGACCACCTGATTGATTCCCTAAAGCTGGGTTTGGTCGTTCATAGGTATTCTGAGCTGCATAAACAGTGTATATCGAAGCTATGTATCACGCGTAGTACCAGCATCTGCACATTCGTTGGGCCCAATTACATTGTCTTTTGTTTTCCCTAAACTGTCTTGAATAGCGATCTGACAAAGCCGAGGGACAATGGAAAGAAAAAACAGGAGAACGTACCTTCTCGTTGATACAGAAGATCGCCTAGCGGAGGTACGCTTCGCCGTATTTTGGTTAGGGTAGCGAATATTTTACCGGAGAGGAAGCCGCTCAGGAGCACGGTGAATGCAGCGCACGAAAAGTTTTCTATTACGTTACCTTTCCGCTTGTTTGTCAAGTCTTTCGCACCACGCTTGAACTGATGCGGAGTACGAGCTTCATCGAAACACGTGAAAGCACAGGCGTCCGTAGTAAGACTTGGAGCGCTCGCACGACGACTACCCGAAGGCAGGTAATTCAATCAATCAATCAATCAATCAATCAATCAATCAATCAATCAATCAATCAATCAATCAATCAATCAATCAATCAATCAGTCAATCAATCAGTCAGTGTTTATTTTTCACCAAAAGTATGTACAATGGGGAAAAAATGGGAAGACGGCAAAAAAGCTGCATTTCCTGCAGCTTGACTAAGCACCATCTACCCTGTTGACAGCAATGACAGGGTGATAAAATGAACGAAGTACAGGCATACCAAAATAAATAAACAAATATATACATAAATTAATAGATGACAAAAAAGCTTAAATATAGCAAGTAATAATACCAGCAAAAGGCGAAAAACATGACATGGCAAAATATACAGATCGAAAAAAAAAAAGGATATTTGATATGCACATGAACACAATAATATATCATAGAGCGTAGCGTACGTCATCGCTTTTCTACATAAAAGGAAAAAATTGGCTCATGCACGGAATACATTACATAACGGCCCTAGCGAGTGGTCCTCTTGACACCATGTCCATCTGTCTCTGCAGAAGTACCTACGCCAGTGTTGGAGATGCACCTTGACGCACAAAAAAAAAGACAAAAAAAGCTTCAGCACCCAAGGAAAGTGCCAGCCGAACGCACGTAACAGACTGATAACATCACGGTAATGTAATGCATGCCTCTGACACTGATGATAATTGATAGGGCTTAACGTCCCAAAACCACGATACAATTATCATAGACGCCGTAGTGGACGGTTCCGGATATTTTGACCACCGGGGGTTCTTTAACGTGCACGTAAATCTGAGTACGCGGGCCTTGAGTATATTCATCTCTATCGAAAATGCGGCCGCCGGAATTTGATCCCGCGACCTGCGGGTCAGCAGTCGAGCACCATAACCACTAGACCACCAGTGGCGGGTGAAACTGACACTGATGCTCGTTATGCGTTGCTAGATGTATGGTTCCCCAATGTGATAACTTAATTCATTCCAAGTGTGAAGTATTCTTTCTCCTTCAAGTATTACAGAAAATGCAAGACGATGCCACCATTTTTTTTTTTTGCATTTCACCTTCAATCAAATACAGCAGGCGTCGTGGGAATCGAAACGGTGGCCTCGTGCAGCAAAAAAAAATGTTATAAAAATCTTCTACCATACATTCCTAGAACATTACGTTGTATTCAGCTCAAGCCTTCGAAGTTCATCAATTTAAATCAGCTAAATATAAAGAGAACCCCTGAGTGAGTCATACATGTGCGTGCACATGTACTGGGTGTCCCCAAATGCACGCAATATTAACGCGATAGCGTTAAAGAGCTCGTTTCGCAGAAATTACCCGGCGTCGGCGTCGGTGTCGGCATCGGTGTCGGCGTCGGCGTTGGCGTCGGCGGCGGCGTCGTTGGTTGTGAGCGAAAAATCATCATCTTGTCCGTGAGCGAAAAACTCGAGAAAGATGCAAATAAAAAAATAATAAAAATGTCCGGGTCTGAATGAGGATCGAACCCAGGCCGTCTGCGGGGCAAGCAGGTGTTCTACCACACAGCCACGCTTCTGCTTGGGAATATATTGAAAATAACTTCCTCTGCTTGGAAATACAGTAAAATAACTTTCGTGCTTTACAAACACGCGCGTCCTGTATACAGGCGTCACAATACAACATATAATATCGCAGCAATATTGCGTGGTACAAGCGTACATTGCCATCGGGCGTCAGAAGATGTGAATATCATAACGACATTGTGGTTCAAAGCCGTCCACTCATTACAAAAGGCACACACGTTACTGCGCGTATTCCCTTGAGATCACGTAGTGGGTGCATAGCAGAGTTCGAAAACATTTCCCGCATTTCCCGCGCATAATTGCTCGTGGTTTAAAGCATGCTACCCATTACATAGTATGCACTAAGTGATTGAAGTACGCACTAGGGACAGGATATCGCTATCGCGTTCAACTCTTAGGTAAAGGCGAAGCTTAAGGGCCCACTGTAGAATATAAAAGAGAACTCGCAAATTATTCGCCCTTTTCTACAAAGACCAGGTGTGAGGCGATCGCCAGTGGGTCTCTGGACTGAGGTACTCACCCTCTGGACTTGTATGCCATCGTCAAAAAGCGTTTTTACTGGCTACTACCGTTTTTATAAGAACGCCTATATTGTCGCCGTATTTATTATTGTTACTGTATGTTATATACTGCGGATATGTTATGCAGTATATTACGGTACTTCTTTTAACAACCTAGAAATAACGAAATTAACAGTGAGTTTGTTAGCCGCTCTTCCACCCTGAACAAGCTTTATCACGAGATTTCAAAAAAGAAAAGTAAAAAATGTCGGCATTGAAGAACCGAATAATTTTATCGTTGCCGAGAAAGATACTGTCGCAGTAAATCAACTCAGTACCAAGACAGTCACCAAAACCTGTTTTATCTTCGTCTGTATATCATTTGACTATTTCTCGTCTACAGGTACACGATTAACTTTGAACACGGTTCGTTTTGCCTATCTCAGCGTGCCAACTTGAAGACACCGCCGCCCATTTTACTGCAGTTCGTAAATATTAACGTCGTTCGGTGGTTTTATTTCGCTTTTGACTAAACTGGAATTTGAGATTCGTTGTTGAAATGAACATCAATTTTGGTGGCGTGCAATAAAAAAGGAAGGACATTTGAACACGATGTCGTTGAAGTGCAGAAATGGTATTACACGACGCACGCAGATCCGTACTCCGACAGCTATCCCACCTCTGCAACGTCGCTGTAACCTCCCTCAGTACTTTTCAAGCCTTGAGTCGAAATGAGCCACCGGGCTTTAAGATTCGCAGAAGAGCGCAATAAGGCCACGGGTGAAACTTCTTTCGGTAGTTTCCTCGGAGAAAATTAAGCTTCCTCGGGCTCATATCGCTGACGGAAGCAGCTTGTGGAGGTTTCCACTGCTGCGTTCTCTTTTTCTTTCTCTTTTTTTGCTCCCTGCCTCGTTTCTGCATTTTCGGGACTTGAGGAACTTTGAGACATGGAAACGTAATACAGCATGGCAACGCGACTTGCTTATTGCGACAACTCAGCAGATTTTTTTTATTTCATGCTGGTGGCGTCCATATTTTTTTTAAATAAATTCAATATATGCTGTTTTAAATTCTTTGTCTTTCTTTTTCTTTTTTTGGCGGCGATGCGTAATGCACGAGCGATTTAGAATTCGCAAGGTGATCCTGGTATTACGCCATTTCTACTATTACGCACCGATATTACATTCGAGCTTTCTGTTTTTGCTAAATGAGGAAAAACAAAAAATGCTGCCCCTTAGACCCTTCCGCAGCTCTTTGGAAGGGTTCGCAGACACACGCAATCCGTCGCGAATTCAATTTTAACGTGAGCATTCTAAATTTTAATAAATATATCTTACAATGTACATTACTAAGTTCATGTTACACAAGACGAAATAACTATAATAATTTACTGTTATGCATTCATCTTTAACGATAGTGTAATTTTGGTAACGTTGTTGTTTGTATTACCTTAGAGGTTCACCTGCGCCAATTAGCTGCTTAGCAAACGCAGCAGCTCTCAAACTAAAACAATGAGTTAAAATAACTTAAAGCTGTTACATAGAAAAAGAGCGCGATGTAAATGAAATGAAGTGCAAAAGGGAGTGGCGATATGCTAGTTGGTGTTTCATGTTATGAAGTCAAAAAAAATCACAGCATATCCACGGAGTCAATGATGATGAGTGGGCGAAGCACCGGAGGTTCATCGGTAAACCGTGAATCTTCGTCCAGTACATCATCAAAGAAGTGACAAACACTGTGTGTATATATAAGAAATTTTATTTATTCGTAATTGGTAACTAGACGTGGCTTCCGGTCCCCCCTTCATTATAACGGCTTTATGGTCGGTGAAGTGGAGGGATACGGGTTCTTATATACCACCTCTCTCCCCTCTAGGAATCCTCCATAGGGGAGAGAGGGGGGCGAGCGTAGGAGAGGAGAGAGAGGAGGAGAGGACGCGCATGCCCTGTGGGGATGTGGCACGCGGACGCCGCTCCGTAGAGTAGAGGATTGCTAGAGGAGAGAAAGGGGGGTGAGCGTTGGAGAGGAGAGAGTGGTGGAGGGGACGCGCATGCTCTGGAGGGGTGTAGGACGCGGGCGCCGCTCCGTACAGTAGAGGATTCCTAGAGGAGAGAAAGGGGGGTGAGCGTTGGAGAGGAGAGAGGGGGGAGGGGACGCGCATGCGTTGTGGGTTTGTGGGAAGGAGGGATGGACTAAGCCCCCCGCAAGCACATCCAAGCAGGATCAAGGAATGGAGTCAACCTGGGCGACAGACACCACCTGCCTAGCCATTGCTAAGCTGCCCCTCTATGCTCTCGGCCACTAGTCACTGTAGTGATGGTTGACGGCCTTATTGTACTACAGTGTTCTGCTTGACATAGATGGCCCCACCGCCCTCGGGACACTCTGCTTCCTCGGTTCTTGTATCGGATCTAACCTCAAGTTGCGCCAGCGTCATCGTCATCGTTATCACGTGTAGTGGGTCCATTCCACTATGCGGTGGCTACGACGCACAACGCGGGACTAACCCATGCCCTAAGGAGCGTCGCCCCTAAAAAACATGTGTTTTCTATGTGAAACCGCAACAATATATCTGTGCGTTTCCGCCTCATTGTGAAGTTTTTCTGCCGTTCTCATCAGCGCTCGTGCCGGCAGGCTCGCGGCGTCCGTGCAGTACATGCTGTTTTGCACGTCATCGTCACCCTGCTTGTGCTCACCCCTACTGCAAGCTTTTATATGCGAAGCAGCTTATGGTGGAGTTCAAGCCGGTGGTGGTGTGCGCCCTGACCAACCTTACTGCGCATGCGCAAACCCACTCGCCACAGATCTCCTACGCTCCCCCTCTCTCCTCTAGGCATCCCTGCCCGCGGTGTCCACACAGCCACTGCGCACGCGGGTCCCCTCCCCCTCTCTCTCCTCTGCTACGCTGCCCCCCGCTCTCTCCTCTAGGCAACCCTCCCGCGGCATTTACACCCCCATTGCGCATGTGCGTCCCCTCCCCCCCTCTCTCCTCTCCTACGCTCCACTCCTCTCTCGCCTCGCAACGCCCACGCAGGCAGCGTCTGCTAGCGAGTTTCATGATTGAAAAAGCCGGCAGATCCCACGCACTGTGGGAATTGGTGTAATGCGAAGCAGCCAGGAACGCGTAAATCATGGTCTACATAATTTGCATGTCATGTTTTACATGTTAGGACCTGTAACATATGTTCGTCATACAGTCACGTCGTGCAATACCAATTTTGGTGTATATCAATCTAGCGAACTGGACCCAAGCGCACCATGAGCGTGGCATGTAAATGGCATTGTAGATGACATGCATGCCAAGATTTTCACGTTACCACCTGCCACTTATGTTCGCTATACAGTGATGTCTCAATACCTAATTTGGTGTACATCAAGCTAACGAAACGGCCGCGAGCGCGTCATGAGCGTGGCATTCAAGTCATGTCACACATGACTAGTCATGGTTTTCATATTACCACTTGTCATTTATGTTCGTCATACAGTCATGTCACTCAATACCAAGTTTGGCGTATGTAGAGTTAACTAAACGGCCACGAGCGCGCCATGAGCGTGGCGTACAAGAATCATATCGCACATGACAAGTCATGATTTCCATATTACCACTTCTCATTTATGTTCGTCATACAGTCACGTCTCAATCCCCACAATTTGGTGTATATCAAGCTAACGAAACGGCCGCGAGCGCACGATGAGCGTGGCATGTAAATCATGCTTTTCATGACAAGTTATTCGTGACTTTCATTATATGACCAGCCATTTATGTTCGTCATACAGTCATGTTATGCCATAACAAATTTGGTATAAATCCCATTAACGATACGGCCAGGAGAGCACTAATTCGTAGGCGGTTAAATAGATAGATAAATAGATACGCTCAAAGTCGCTGAAGTTCGCTAAGAAATGCTTCGCATTTAAAAACCGACTGCTCGCGCTGCACAACCGTTCACTGGCCACCCCGTATATATAGGCACTGGATCTTGACCTGCACGGTAGTGCCGGTGGGAGATTTCCCCTGTGCGTTGTTGAACAATAAAAATTCGCAGTGTGCGCGTTAACTAAAAGCGGACTGCGGGTCTCTTTGTCCAATCGGAGTCTTCTGTCTATCATTGCCCATTAGCAGCGATTGGCATGTTCCAGTAGGAAACACCGGTCCATCACTGCGTGCTTTGCGCCTCCCCAGGTTTCTCTCCTGCGCAACGCCGCGATGAGCGCCAGTGTCAACGCCACCGCCGGTGTAAGCGGTAGCGCCCGCTGCTTCGCATCTACACATGGTTCCCTTTAGCGAGAGATGGTGTAATTTTTTTCGTCTATATTGGGGCGCGTACATTGCTCGCGCATTAAAACTCTAAAATTAAGATCTTTGTAGTGCACCTAGTCTCGTTTCCAGCGTCTACAGTTCGCGTGATATCGGCGCAGTACTAACTCGAACACTTACCTCGTAGTCAACTTTACCTTTGGTAGTCATATTTGCAGCGACACTGACGTAGTGATCGCGAGGAATTAGCGCATAGCAGTAGTTATGCAAAAATGCGTTGTCGTGTTTCCATCAGCGTGTGCTGTGAATAATAAATCTAACTTAATTGGTATGTAAGTTAGCCAGTGCCACGTCTCGACCAGGGTGGCATATGAGTGTAATTCTTTCAACCGCAGGCATCAGGTTGGAGTGCCCACGTAGCTTCAGGCAGTTAGTGAATGAAACTGTCATGACACCATGCTTACATGACGAAAATTATGCCACGAAGCATGAAGCACTCGCTGTACTATGATGCGAGAAAGATAAAGACAGGCGAGAGGTTCGAATTATTACTTAGAATTCACAGAGGCCAAAGGCGCAAATGCCCCGTGCAGTGTAGCATGCCAGCAGTTATAGACGAGCTGGCAGAAATATAAGTTTTCCTTGTTAAGAGTCCAAGTTTTAAGTATAATATATGCTACTTATCACATGGGTCATTGCCAAAAGCTTCCTATTTAAATACAGAGCCATGAAATTTAAATTCGTTCTACACAGCTAAGGAGTGTAAATACGAAGTCTTAACATATTACAGGGGTGCTCGGGGAACCGGCATTTATTGCTTCGTGTGAAACAAAACGAAACA
This sequence comes from Rhipicephalus appendiculatus, assembly GCA_030522465.1. Lineage (NCBI taxonomy): Eukaryota > Metazoa > Arthropoda > Arachnida > Ixodida > Ixodidae > Rhipicephalus > Rhipicephalus appendiculatus. The sequence continues at coordinate 94,046 of JALIZH010017153.1, read as the reverse complement.
ATCGATTCACAACGAGACACACGGTGGCACTCTTCTAAGACACGTCAGGACATCTTTTTTTTTATTTGCCCTATAAATATTAACGCATACATTGACGCAAAATCGATCCCCGACAGCAAGTAATACTGAAAGTGCTCTACAATAAAGATGCACTTTGTACTCTTCTGGACAGCTTACTTCAATAGACGCGTGGTATGGACATAATAAATGCCGGGAAAGGCGTTCTAACAAAATAAGGAGCTAAACAATTTTTTCGCGTCTGTGCTTGGAGCAGAAAAGCTCTTCGGCACCCCATTCTCGCCGACTCCGCCCATCTTCTGTTCGCGCTCCCGTACAATGTCCCTTTCCTACGCGAAACACAGGCATACATAGACATCAACTACGGCACACAAGAGCCTCTCTATAGTCAATGCGATGCGCGTGTTTGGCATTGTGGCCTCACTCCCTGTCGTTCCACATCTGATTCCTCCCTTTCCATTAAATTCTCGCCATTTCGAGCTGTAATGAAATGTAGTAAGCGATCGACGACAATATGCCACTCCTCTTTTTTTTTACAGCGAAAGCTATGAGATCATGCCGTAGTTGTCCGCCGCCGCCGCCGCCCCCGCCGCCGGTGTCCGTAACCGCTGTCACGGGAATAAGAAAAAAAATCAGAAAAAACATCCAGAATGCAACGGGGTTCGAACCTGGGTAGTCAGCGTGGCAGCCCTGCATTCTACCACAGAGCCATGCCAGTTCTTAAAACTCCTGCGCGCAAAACCCCTACCTATACAAGCGTTATGTCGGGAAGGAACCGCGTTAACATGCGCAAGATAGTGTGGTAGAAGAGTAAAATAACAACCAGGCGTCACAGAACGCGACGTGTGTCATCAGGCGTCACACAATATAAATTACGTAACGAGTGGGTCGTTGAGTGCTTCCACCCCATTAAAAGGGCTTACCTTGAGTGCTTCCAACCCATTAAAAACCCATTAAAAGTTGTATTGGTAGCCCCAAGAGAGTTTGCAACGGGTTCTAGAAAGGAGCTCTTCCAGCTTTCGCAGTGACTGTGCTGCGCTTTCCTCGCTGGCCTGTCGGTTTTCTCTTTTTTCTTCTCTCCTTCCCTTCTCTTTTCTCTCTCTCATCTTTATGCTCCCCTTTCCCATTCCCCCCAGCGTAGGGTAGCCAACCGGGCATGTGCCTGGTTAACTTCCCTGCCTTCTCTCTTGTTTTTCTCCTCCTCCCTCTTTATCCCATTTCTTCCTCGTCTCCAATCCTGAATTCTTTCACGGCCTATTGCGGATAGTTGAAGTCAGGAGGTCAACAGAACCAGCACTTTAGCACATTCTAAAAAAAAAAATTCATACTTGACTGCCACAGGTGAGCGATGAATTTATTGGAGTGGCGCTGAAATGTAAATGCCTTGCCACTGCATTCCTACCAGTCGCGGTGCTTGTTCCGCCGCATTCTCTTGTTTCCCGGTTTGGCGAAAGGCGAACGACCGAACCCTTCGGCCCACTTCACATAGTCAGATACGCATCTCATGCCTCTGTTTGCCCGTTGTTTCCCATGACAACACCAAGCGCAGGTCTTCCCCTTGCCACAGACATATTCAGTAATTTTTCGTGCCCTTCTCATATCACGCTCGTGCTGTCAGTGGAATTTTGAAACCGCAATTTCGAACGAATATATACACTTATCACTGCGTGGCTATGTGCTTCGCTGATAACGTTCGATTTTTTTTTTTTACTGGAAAGCAGAATGTCTCGCTCGTATCAAGCGTCGCAGAGTTATCACATACTGTAGTAAGTAAAGCCAAACTAGTTGGTATGACTGCATTGTAGAATAGCACAAGAAACAGGGACACAGGCTAGACAAGACTACTATACTTTGACGGCCGTTTTCTGCTATTTCGTATTTACGAAACACCACGCGCATATGCGCTCCCAAATACTGCATTACTGCTCTGCGCACATTGTGCAAGGTTAAGCTCATATAAGCAACCTCGTTTCAAGAGAGCGTAAGTCTGAACTGTATAACCACTGCTAGTATTTCTTCCACGCTCCACTGGAGATGTTATATTGAGCATTTTGTCCATGTTATCTAGTAACCCTTTGCCTGAAAATGCGGGGCCACTGTAAAAAATAACATTGTGCCCGTAGGGAAATGCATTAACTGCGACAGCAATATTTCGCTTTATGAAAGTTCTCCTGGGATACTGTTCGAGCACCACCGCGCAAATACCGGCCACGGATCTAATAAAATGCATGCGCCAACCCTGCCTAAATAACTTGTTGACTTAGAAACTCATAAACAAGTTTGAATAGGAAACAGTAACCAATAACTGGACGGTCGTAGTCCGTGTTCAAGCGTCTCTCAATTATGGAGAGAACCGACATTCCGACAGTGTTCAAGTAGAAACGAAAGTATACTTTGTTTTGTGTAAGTTGGTCCAGCAAATGAGTTAAGATTTATTTCTATTTGACCTTGTAAACAATCCTCATAACGGCACCTGCAATTAGGGCTATGTATGGCTACGAGACACATGGGGGGGGGGGGGGGTCTAAAAAAATGCACTTGGTTATTGCCTACTGGCACCGTGCATTTTAAAGGACAGGCCCTTCACAACAGTCTTTAGGTTAGACGTATTCGGTAAATGGGTGGAATGAACCGCCGCAGACTGAAGCGCTGTAGAAATTTGCAAGTAGGGAGGCGTTGACCTACCCGCAATGGCATTCGTATTGTTTCTCTCTGCAAACTTCCTCCGTCAGGAAATATATTGCAAGTAATGCTACATGCCTAGGAAATTGCCGTCGCCAGCTCCATCGCGATCTCCTACAACAACAAAGACCATACAGGGCCAGTACATTGTCTTAATAATAATAATATCTGGGGTTTTAGGTCCCAAAACCGCGATACGATTTAGAGACGCCATAGTGGAGGGCTCCGGGAATTTCGACCATCTGGTATCGCACAGTACACGGGCCTCTACCATTTCGCCTCCACCGAAATGCGACCACCGAGGCCGGGATCGAACCCGCCACCTTCAGGTCAGCAGTCCGAGCACCCTAACCGCTACACCACCGCGGCCGGACAAGCATAAGCAGAAGGGAAACAGAGAAAACCAATAGCGGCGCTTCATCTGAGAATGCCTAGACTCCACAGTTTGTCATAATGTTCTGAGAGGTCGTTTACTTAAAGCTTGAGGTATATATTCTAGGCATCATATGGAGAAAACGCGAGAACACGAGAAATATATGACATGGAGTACCAGTAAATAATTAAAAATGCGCACAATAATTTTTTATCTGATTTGGTATCTTTATGATATTTTTAATTCTCTGAAATCATCACCCGTTTCTTATGGAAATAATCATAGTTTCGATGGGTTAAGAGCGACCGGCGAGGAGAACGTTGTCGTTTCCATAACTTTGATCAAAATATTCACGATACCTATGGACCTTTTTACCGGAAAGAAGGATTACCTCCTTTCTGGGCTGTTGTTGCACGGGAGTACAAGAGCTGACGTCACAGCTTAGAGAGCGCATTTTGGGGCGTTCGCGCATATTAACAGCAGCCCAGAGAGGATTATGGCGGTACCTAGAGAGCCTTCGTTGACAAGGTGCATACAAACTAAATATAAATTGACGGGAATATGTAAGCTTGAAAGAATGGTTTACAACAAAACTGGACAAGCAAAGCCCCATAGCGCCAAAACGACTTAAACCCATGACCTGCAGTTAATCACAACCCGTCGAATTCATAGAAACGTGGAAGGTTTAGTTGTTGCCGCTATTACTATTTCTTTAATATACCTCCTCGATTCGTTGTGCTCAGCTAAGCCCCCTGGTAATGGAGGGTGATTAGCACTGACCGTGAGGGCCATTAGTCTTCCCATTCTTTCTCATATCAGTTATTTTTCTTTGTAAAGACGGCTACGTGAACTCCAAGCTTATTCACAGGCTAATCCTTATTCAAAAGCAATAAACTCTGCTACTTCCAAACACTGGCTAGTTTGAAGGAAATAGGGATTGGAAAAAAAAGTTCCAGTATTCATCTCCAATTGAATCAAGCGACCTTTGAAAAAAGAAAAAAAAACACTTACAGTGATAATAAACCAAAACGATTATTTGAATACTGACGGCTTCTTTTGAAAGAGAGATTTAAATTTTTCAGTGATAAACGGTAACACAAAAGATGTCGGGAACGTTTCTTTGTCTAATTTTTCCTATAGCATTACGCTGAAATCTCTTCAATGTAACAGGCCGCGCAAGATGGTCCCCTCGACCTGGCCTTCATCTCAGCATGAGTGATGCACAAGTTTGCTCATCGATGTCTAGTTAGTCACCTGAGGTGTATGTCTTTCATATACACGTCTGGCAGAAAAGTAACGAATTTTTCGACATATAAGGTGCCTCTGTATGAAAGGAGAACGCCTGAGAAAACGGCCACGTCACGCTCCACTTGTAAACACTCCTTGCCGCACACGACGACAGCATTTGACTCAGCTGTTCACAGCAGTTCCTCCATTCCGCCGGTTTTTATCTCTCTCTCTCTCTCTTTTTTTTTACCAAGCTCGAGCGGTGGTTCACGACCCCTTTGAAATTAAGTGCTCTAAAATACAACCTTCACCAGCCCCAGTGTGTCCGCTTACCCTCGCCATATCCCTGCACAGAATATTGCGAGAACACATTCCAGTCTCCTGGTGAAAAATTCTCCAGGAGTGTAACTGGAACGGCTAGCGCAATAACAGTAACGTTAAATAGCATATCTCTGCCCCGCAGTTCTGTTCTGTTCTGTTCTACCTGTCTTGCTGTGGAGAGGTTGAGGTTCATGTTACCTCGGCTACTCCATATCTATGAGTTCTGCAGCTTTAAAAAAAAAAAAAAGAAGAAGGTTACACAAAATGCACAATCAGCAACTACAAACAAAAAAAAAGAACAAGGAAAAAAAATAATCTACAGTTTGCTATCAGAAGTTCACACTGCAGTAAAGCGTCCACACGTATACACCTTTCTAGTCCTGCCCACAGTATGACACATCATTCCGTATGTAACAACACATATCTGTATATCACAAGCGCTTATCCAGACCGGTGTCCACTAAGAAGTCTTTCAGGAAGGTGTTCGCCTTTTTCTGAAGATTCATGTAAGGCCATGGTCCAAGTAATTTCTTTAATGTGAGGGGGAGCGTCTGTGCAAACTAGCTAGTCTCTTCCTTAATTTTTCTCTTTCATTTGCGTACTTTACGCACTCCAAAAGAATATGACCAACATTCTCATCTTCGTGGCCACAGTAGCATTCCGGTGAGCTGGATCGGTGTATTTTGTGCAAGAAGCCGTTTGTATATGCTACTTCCAGTCGTAGTCTGTGTAATAACGTCTCTATGTATCGTGGGAGCTCTGCCGCTATTGAGAATTTCCTGTGTGGGTCGACTTCATAAAGTAATGACTGGCTTTCATTTAGGGCTATGAAACCACTTCTCCATATAACAGTGGTGAGCTCCTTGCGTTACAATATTTCGAATATCTGCCCCAGACATGGGGATTCCATACTCCCGTCCTTCATTCAAGGCTTCCTTGGCGAGCCTGTCTGCCTCTTCATTACCCTTTATTCCAATGTGGCTGGGTATCCATTGAAATACGATGTTGTGACCCTGCGCTGAGGCATATTCCACCGCTTCTGCAATACATTGTGCTATTTCGCCATTTTTGTAAGGTGATCTCGCATGTTTCATTATCTGAAGGGCGGGTTTCCTATCCGTGCATACTACCCACTGTCGTGTCCCAGCATTGTCGCAGATAAACTTGACTGCTTCAAAAATAGCCACCAATTCTGATGTCGTTGATGAAGATTTGTGTGATAATTTATACATTCTCTTTTGTTCAAGTTCCGGTATAAAGATCGCAGAGGCTGATGCTTCTTCAGTGCAGGAGCCATCTGTATATATCTTCGTCTTTCCATTGTGCATAGTATGAAAATGATGACACACCATCTGTACCGCCACTAGAGATTGAAGACGTTGGATGAAACTGATGATTGCGCAGTCTTCAATTGGATCATTAGTTCACTGAAACACGTTATGTCCCGGTAATTTTTTTACACACATCCTGGGGCTAACGAAGAAGTGGATGGTCCTTTGAGAGAGAAGAACTGCGTTTTGTATATGGTCACAATATTTTTTCGCTGAGGCACAAAATTTCTGGGCGACATAATTAGCGCGAGCGTTTTACCCTCTCTGAGGATCACAGAGGATTACTTATACACAGGAGGCCTTCGGATTAATTGAAACCATCCGGGGTTCTGTAACTTGCACCGAAAACGCAGGTCCATTAACGCTTTTGAACCAAGACGCAATCGATCATACTCCTAATTATGCCTTTACCAAAGGCGGCTAAGAGCTCTCCAGTTACGCTTAGTGAATGAAACCATTTGTATAGCAGAAAGATATCCTGCGCTTAGACTCCAATAAAGCAGCAGCAAATGTAGTGCCGAATTCAAAAAGCTTTTTTTGTTTTTCTGGGATTCCTGCCGCTGGCGATCCACGTTCGCTAGTGTAATGTAAAGCATCAGGATTGGCGGAAGTCTTTTTCTTACTAACAATACTAGTATTGCAGCTCTTTTGTGAACACGGGCCCTTCGACCGTATATGCGAGTTCCATTCTGACGAGCATTACTAGGTACGGTTGTTACCCGTGTGTGTGTGTGTGTGTGTGTGTGTGTGTGTGTGTGTGTGTGTGTGTGTGTGTGTGTGTGTGTGTGTGTGTGTGTGTGTGTGTGTGTGTGTGTGTGTGTGTGTGTGTGCGTGTGTGCGTGTGTGTGTGCGTGTGCGCGTGTGCGCGTGTGTGCGTGCGTGAGTGCGTGTGTGTGCGTGCGTGCGTGCGTGTGTGTGTGTGTGTGTGTGTGTGTGCGTGCGTGTGTGTGTGCGTGCGTGCGTGTGTGTGTGCGTGCGTGCGTGTGTGCGTGCGTGCGTGCGTGCGCGTGTGCGCGTGTGCGCGTGTGTGTGTGTGTGTGTGTGTGTGTGTGCGTGCGTGCGTGCGTGTGTGCGTGTGTGTGTGTGTGTGTGTGTGTGTGTGTGCGTGTGTGTGTGTGTGTGTGTGTGTGTGTGTGTGTGTGTGTGTGTGTGTGTGTGTGTCCTTGCAATTCGCATTCTGTCATCTCAACAGATTTTAACATGTTTAGAAAAAGCCTCAACTGCATCAGGTAATCTCTTTGCATGACGACAGGTTCACATACTGCTGATGAAATTTATAATGCATTCAGAAAGTTGCTTACTATGACATTGCTGGCACTATTCTTCTTTTACTGCCAGCATTCCATGTGAGGCAGCTTTCTCATTCAGTGTTCGGCCTCATTCCTTCACTTTATTAATTTCGTGTGCTTTTCAAGCTGCTACTCATGCACAGTTTTTTTTTTGTTACGTGTTTTGTACTTACGCATCACTCGTATTGAAGATTGCTATTTTTACTCAACCCCTTAGCCGTTACCGACATCGTGTTGTCGCTATGGCGTTGAAAGAGAGAACATTGATGTAAAGCATGATGGCAACTTTGCGAAAAATGTCAGAGTTTCACCGCAAGGGCGAAGCAATGAATGACATAGCAAGAACTCTAATGTCACATGAAGAACGAAAAGCAGCTCGATACTTCCAGCGCGCCACTGAAGCACAAACATGAATGGTAGAAAAGAACGCACAGGTATACCCAGGACAAGCGTGAACTAACGACTGTCACAGTTGTTACGCCTTTTTGTTTGAGCAACGCGCTGCAAGTGTCGACAATGCAGAACCAGGGCTTAAAGTCAGGGGGGGGGCCCAGGGGGGGCCCAGCCCCCCTTCCATTTTTTAAGTAGGGGCTGGGCCCCCCCTTGGCAGGTCAGCTGTAGCACTTGTGCACTCATTTGACATGTGTACAGAGAAATTGGCTGTACTATATTTATTTGTACAACATTCTTAAGCATTTCTTCAGTGCTAGGGACAGTTGGCGTCACTATATATATATATATATATATATATATATATATATATATATATATATATATATATATATATATATATATATATATATATATATATATATAGTCGCTGCTTGACGAGGCCCCCCCCCCCCCCCCAATAATGGGAGACTTTAAGCCCTGTGCAGAACCCGACGCTCTTAGATATAAATGCGAATGCATTTCTTAGTCGGGCTATGTCAGGCATCCGGCGTTGTCCGGCGTTGTCCGCGGAGGAGGAGGATAGGTTGAGGAGGTGTGCGCGCCGGCAGGTGTTAGATGTGAAGCATCTTATGGCGAAGGTTAATCCGGTGGTGGTGGTGTGCGGCGTGACCACCCTTACTGCACATGCGCAAACCCTTTCAAAAAAAAAATGCCCCCACCTCCCCGAAGGGAATCGTGAGGAAATGCGAATGCATTTCGCGCGCGCTTCACTCCATTCATATATGGTGGTTGTGGTTCGAAGAAGGAAAAGGCGCCTAATTTCTGCAGCCCGGTCGGGAGCACGGCGCAGCGCCTGATTTTTTTTCTGTTTTGTTTTCTTGTTTTTTTTATTTTTTAAAACTTTTTTGTTCTTTTTTTTCTTTTTTTATTTATTTTAATTTTTTTTTCTCATATATAGCTCCGCCGAGCTCCCGCGATGCGAGCGCCCTCACGCACCAGAGCGCGCTCCTCCTCTCCACTCGCTATAACACCTGCCGAGGCCGCCGCGGACAACGCCAACGCCGGATGCCTGACATAGCCCGACTAAGAAATGCATTGGCATTTAAAACTGGGGATGCGTAAAGCACGCAGCGATGGAGCGGTGTTTCCTACTGGAACATGCCAATCGCTGCTAATGTGCAATGAGAGACAGAAGACTCCGACTGGACACGGAGACTCGCAGTCCGCTTTTAGTTAACGCGCACGCTGCGAATTTTTATTGTTCAACAACGCACAGGAGAAATCTCCCACCGGCACCACCTTGGAGATCAAGATCCATGGCCATATATACGGGGTGGCCAGTGAACGGTTGTGCAGCGCGAGCAGTCGGTTTTTTCAACCAAGAAACTCGCTAGCAGGCGCTGCCTGCGTCGGCGTCGCGAGGCGAGAGAGGGGGGAGCATAGGAGAGGAGAGAGAGGGGGGGGCGCGCATGCGCAGTGGGAGTGTGGACGCTGCGGGCAGAGATGCCTAGAGAAGAGAGGGGGGGAGCGTAGGAGAGGAGAGAGGTGGGACGCGCATGCGCAGTGGGAGTGTGGACGCCGCGGGCAGGGATGCCTAGAGGAGAGAGGGGGGAGCGTAGCAGGGGAGAGAGGAGGGGACGCGCATGCGCAGTGGGAGTGTGGACGCCGCGGGCAGGGATGCCTAGAGGAGAGAGGGGGGAGCGTAGCAGGGGGAGAGAGGAGGGGAGGCGCATGCGCAGTGAGGGTGTGGTTGCCGCGGGGAGGGATGCCTAGAGGAGAGAGGAGAGAGGAGGTTTTTTATTTTTATTTTTTTGAAAGGGTTTGTGCATGCGCAGTAAGGGTGGTCACGCCGCACACCACCACCCCCGGATTAAGCTTCGCCATAAGATGCTTCACATCTAACACTTGCCGGCGCGCACACCTCCTCAACCTATCCTCCTCCTCCTCCTCCGCGGACAACGCCGGATGCCTGACATAGCCCGACTGAGAAATGCATTCGCATTTAAATAATAAAAAAACCTCCTCTCTCCCTCTCTCTCCTCTAGGCATCCCTCCCCGCGGCAACCACACCCTCACTGCGCATGCGCCTCCCCTCCTCTCTCCCCCTGCTACGCTCCCCCCTCTCTCCTCTAGGCATCCCTGCCCGCGGCGACCACACTACGAGTGCGCTTGCGCGTCCCACCTCTCTCTCCTCTCCTACGCTCCCCCCCTCTCTTCTCTAGGCATCTCTGCCCGCAGCGTCCACACTCCCACTGCGCATGCGCGCACACCCTCTCTCTCCTCTTCTACGCTCCCCCCCCCTCTCTCGCCTCGCGACGCCGACACAGGCAGCGCCTGCAAGCGAGTTTCTTGATTGAAAAAACCGACTGCTCGCGCTACACAACCGTTCACTGGCCACCCCGTATATATGGCAATGGATCTTGATCTCCAAGGTGGTGCCGGTGGGAGATTTCTCCTGTGCGTTTTTGAACAATAAAAATTCGCAGCGTGCGCGTTAACTAAAAGCGGACTGCGAGTCTCTGTGTCCAGTCGGAGTCTTCTGTCTCTCATTGCACATTAGCAGCGATTGGCATGTTCCAGTAGGAAACACCGCTCCATCGCCGCGTGCTTTACGCATCCCCAGTTTTAAATGCCAATGCATTTCTTAGTCGGGCTATGTCAGGCATCCGGCGTTGGCGTTGTCCGCGGCGGCCTCGGCAGGTGTTATAGTGAGTGGAGAGGAGGAGCGCGCTCTGGTGCGTGAGGGCGCTCGCATCGCGGGCGCTCGGCGGAGCTATATATGAAAAAAATTTAAAAGACTAAAAAAAAAGAAAAAAAAGAAGAAAAAAGCAGAATAAAAGCCAAAAAAAAAAAACAGGCGCGGCGCCGTGCTTCCCGACCGGGCTGCAGAAATTAGGCGCCTGTTCCTTCTTCGAACCACAACCACCATATATAAATGGAGTGAAGCGCGCGCAAAATGCATTCGCATTTCCTCACAATTCCCTTCGGGGAGGTGGGGGGCATTTTTTTTCTTTTAAACTGTGGCGCGTGGAGTGACTCTTCTGCGTCTCCTGGCAGGCGGTGGCAACTGACGCTAAATGTGGCCGGTATTCTTTTTTTTTTAGATGTGAAGCATCAGATGGCGAAGCTTAACCCGGGGGTGGTGTGCGGCGTGACCACCCTTACTGCGCATGCTCAAACCCTTTCAAAAACTAAAAATAAAAATAAAAAACCTCCTCTCTCCCTCTCTCTCCTCGATACATCCCTCCCTGCGGCAACCACACCCTCACTGCGCACGCGCCTCCCCTTTTCTCTCCCTTCCTACGCTCCCCCCCCTCTCTCCTCTAGGCATCCCTGCCTGCGGCGTCCACACTCCCACTGCGCATGCGCGTCCCCCCTCTCTCTCCTCTCCTACGCTCCCCCCTCTCTCCTCTAGGCATCCCTGCCCGCAGCGACCACACACTCGCACTGCGCATGCGCGTCCCCCCCTCTAATCATAATCCACTGAAGTTGATTTATGATTAGCGCCGACGCAGGCAGCGTCTGCTAGCGAGTTTCTTGGTTGAAAAAACCGACTGCTCGCGCTGCACAACCGTTCACTGGCCACCCCGTATATATTGCACTGGATCTTGACCTGCAAGGCGGTGCCGGTGGGAGATTTCTCCTGTGCATTGTTGAACAATAAAAATTCGCAGCGTGCGCGTTAACTAAATGCAGACTGCGGGTCTCTGTGTCCAGTCGGAGTCTTCTGTCTCTCATTGCCCATTAGCAGCGATTGGCATGTTCCAGTAGGAAACACCGCTCCATCACAGCGTGCTTTGCGCCTCCCCAGTTTTCTCACCTGCGCAACGCTGCGATGAGCGCCAGCGTCAACGCCGCCGCCAGTGTAAGCGTTAGCGCCCGCTGCTTCGCGTCTACACATGGTTCCCTTTAGCGGGAGATAATGTAATTTTTTTTCCACATCGCGAGTGGATACAGAAAGGGGCTACTTTTTCGTCCGCGTGTAAAGGGCAGTTTTCAAATTGAAAGAAAATGTAGGAACGTTGCGCGATAGAAGAAACGCTCAAGCTCCTCCGAGATCTGCGCACCGCCAGCGGTAAATGGTGTATATAAATGGCTCGCCGTTTTAAGCCGGCGCATGCATGGCGCGTGGTTGAGATGTCTAACGCAGCGTGCTGTAGAGCGAGGGGTCGCTGTTTCGAATACTCGGTTGGGTGCTTCGGTATTTTTTAAATGCGAATATATTTCTTTGCGTACTGGAGGCACTTTCAGCGTTTCTATCTATCTATCTATCTGGCCGTCTACGTCTGGGTGCTCTCGTGATCACCCATTTAACTTGGGTTCAAAAATTAGTATAGAAGGGTAAGATGGTTTGACGAATATGACTCACTGGTCATGACATGAATAATTTGACAATCCCGTCGCGTACGTCGTCAAACCCTTTCCGCCAGACATGTGTGGCAGATACCCGTATACCATGGACGGGTATGTGCCACAGGTGATTGATAGTTTATATCTACCGAGGAACGGCGAGAACACGCATTGGTAATTTTAACGCGCGAACGTGAAGAAAAAAGCTGACATCGGCAGCGTCGACCCGACGAATGCAAAGAATAAATGTCAGGGTCCCAGCAGGAATCGAACCCCAGCATTCTGCGTGGCAATCAAGTATTCTACCGCAGAGCCACGCCAGGTTTCGGAACTGCTTTTCAATAGACCATAATGTCCGTGAAACGTCAATTGTGGTTGTAGTGCTGGCTATCCAATTTTATAAACATGAAATATGTACTCCTATGATGCAGCAGTCACGTCGGGTGAACGTCAATTGAAGTTAAGTGCCATCCACTGAAGTTGATTTATGCAGCAGTGTCCAGGGCTACCATCTTTGCAAGCACAAGCGCTACATATCAGCTTACCGCTTCTGGTGTTGGTAATACCCATGTCGCTATTGGCATCATTACGCAAATGTAAGCTAGTTATATAACGCATCTGTGACTGTTCAGCATATGTCTGTGGTACAACATTTGTACATATCTTTAGCGTCATTTCGTAGCGATTCGCTCAATAAAAAAATTACAACACAGCCACCTACCCTCTGCATGCTTCGCATAACATCGATTCCCAAGGCATGTGGTACATACATACAAAGAACTTTATTCGAGTCCTGAGGGACAAGACAAAAGAGGCCAAGAGACCTGCCCAATCAAGTCGTGCTCTAAATGCGTGCACGAAACCTGCTCCTTCGACCATATGCTCTGGCTGTGCCCATTTAACGTGGGCTCCACACTACATGATGCGGCCACCTGGGATGAGCGACTGCGCAGTCCGGACCTCACGCATCAACTCCAGGCGGTCCAGAGGGCTCGTGTCGTCGCGGAGAGTCATCATCTCCCGGTTCCGACATGGGTGGAGCCATCTGCCGAATATTTTTCTTTGATTTATTTTTTGTTTGTGCCATTTATATATATATAAATATATATATATGAATTCATAAACATATCCTGGACATCACGGCGACAGTGATGGCAACGGAAAAAATCCGCTGAGAGTGTCCATATAGTTGCTATCGCAATAAAACCTGCGCATAATTTTGAAAAATTGAACTTGAATGTGCTTTCTGTCCGTACAGTGAACTTGGTGACTCGGAAAATAAAATGCCCTTTGATGTAGCGCGAAGTTCGTTCAATCAACTAGGCTAGCGAACTAGTTAAATCCAATATGAGAGTTGCAGATTTGATCCGAGGAAAAATAAACTGTGGGGTTTTACGCGCGCAAAACACGATATGATTATAAGACACGCCGTATACAGGGTGTCCCATTTATCACGCAGCACGATTAAAAAAAGAGGAACGGCGTTAGGCGAGGCAGACCTAGTGCATAATGTTCCCAGTATACTGTAGTAGCCGCTACTATTTTTTTCGTTAATGTGAATTAATTAATTAGTCCTAATTAATTTCGTAACTCCGAAAATACTCACCTAATTATCAAAGTGTCAATGAGGCAAATGTGGGCATGTTGAAATGACATCTATCTCTGCTACTTTCAACAACGTACTAATTGCGTGCTAATTTTTTCCTTTCGGATTAGATTGTTGCTTTATGCATGGCCTCCGAGATTGTGCGCCGCCGCGCGACCTCGGAGGCCATGCATGAAGCAACAATCTAATCCGAAAGGAAAAAATTAGCACGCAATTAGTACGTTGTTGAAAGTAGCGCAGATAGATGTCATTTCAACATGCCCACATTTGCCTCATTGACACTTTGATAATTAGGTATTTCGGAGTTACGAAATTAGCCGCTACTATTTTTTTCGTTAATTCACATTAACGAAAAAAATAGTAGCGGCTACTACAGTATACTGGGAACATTATGCACTAGGTCTGCTTCGCGTAACGCCGTTCCTCTTTTTTTTTAATCGTGCTGCGTGATAAATGGGACACCCTGTATAGTGGAGTGCTACGGGAATATCTGCCGCGTGAGGTTCTTTTTACGCAAGCCCAAATAATTACACGGGCCGCTAGCATATCGCTTCAATTGAAATGCCACTGCCGAGCACCGTAGCCGCTGTTCCCCCCCTCCTCTCCCTCCCCACTCCCATTTTTATGGCTAAGAATGCTCTACCAACATGTCTTTTTTTTACTGTTTTTTAGATAGAAGAAAAACGACACGTGTTCTACAAACTGCGTCCTTCTGATTCAGAGGGCGAAATTATGGTGATGTGCCATACCTCCAGTAAAAATCCAAAATAAAGGCGGGAAGGGGAACAGCGAAGCTTGAGATGAGAAATTCGTAAACAAGGGCTGTGTGTTGGAGCCGACGTTTCAACAAGTGGACTTGTCTTTTCTAACCTTGAAAAATTTACACCATCTTTCCAAAGGGAACCCTGATGGGATGCGAAACAGCAGCGTTGCGCATGGGAGCGGTGGAGGGGGTGAAGCGAGAGAGAGGTGACACGTACAGACATGTTTCAACGCGTACGTTAGGCGCGCGTCAGGCGGCAGCTGCGGGCGCTGCGGCGAGCGCGCGGCAGGCGAGGGAGAGAGTGACGTCAGCGCGCACTGCGAGGGGAGCGTGGCGTCAACGCGCAGCTGCGGCGCGACCTACTTGGCACCGCTCCAACACCTGCGGCGAGGGGAGCGCGTTGCGTCGCGTTCGTACGGACGCACGGACGGAGGGACAGCGTTACACAGCCTAGTCAAAGAGCTGCTTCGCATCTAAAAGACAGGTCCACTTGTCGAAGCGTCGGCTCCAGCACATCCTCCCTGTTTATGAATTGACCATACCTCCAGTAAGTGCTACACTGCCTTAATACTATTTCAGATACGCACGAATGTGACGCTCTAATTCTGTCGACGATTATGATTAGCAACATTGTTTGGCTATACTCAAAAACGTCCAGAAGGAACAGGAAGTTATCAAGATTATGGTAGATCATAAAGCAAACCTCCAGTTTAAGACCTGTTGATGTTGACAATGTTGTTTACATCGACCTGCTTGCATATTGAAGAAATTCAGGTAGCCGATATCAAGCTAAGTTAAATAAAACTACGTGTATAAACGTTTCATTTTTGTCAAGCGGGTGTTGGCATACGCAACATTGATGCCACACCGCTTCCTACACCGTGGTTAAATTAGCGGGGGGGGGGGGAGGGGGGGGTGATGAGAACAATACTCAAAATACTAAGATTTGGTATTTTAACACGAAAGTGTTTTATGCAGGGCTCCACCAAAACTTCAATTATGCATTTAGAGAGAAAGGGCGGGAGCGTATACGAGAGGAGTGAGAGGGGCTGCGGGACGCGGGAAGGAGGGACGGACAAAGCCCCCCGCAAACACATGCAAGCAAGATCAAGGAATGGAGTCAATGTGGGCGACAGATACCACCGGTAGAGCGCGTTATCCTTTGCTTGCACCCACCACCTGCCTAGCCAGTGCTGAGCAGCCACTCTGTGCTCTCTGCCATGATTCTCATGACTGTGACGGTGGTTGACGGCCTTATTGTATTACAGTGTCTAGTTCGCATAGTGGCTGCTTCCCTACTTCATGAAAGTGGCCGGATGCGGGACGCTGGACGGGGGGACGCGGGAGGGACGGTCCCAGCCCCGAGCATAAGATGCTTCGCATCTAAAATGCACGCGATCAGACCGCCTGGGCAGTAGAATCTATGACCTCTCGGTCTGCGACAGCAGCAGCCGGGCACGCGATACTGTCACATACTCTGGAGACTGTACAAACGCGCATTTTATATCTCACACTTTCGTCTCACAGTGCTCTTAGTCGGCGGTGAAGTAACGAATCATGACTGTAGAAACCGCGATTAGCTCCATAGCCACCATAAAACCTACAACGCGTCGTTGCTACGCGTACGTCTAATTCGGCACGTTTCCAAAAGGAAAGTGCAATTTTATCAATGCCTTAACACAGTGCGAGGTGGCGCCCCTTAGCCCAAGCGTCGGCCTCGCTCATAGCATCCATCTATGCCAAAAATAGCTCTGCAACGCGCGCCTGCCTCTCCTGGCGGTAACACCTGTGGTAACACCGCGTTCCACGCTCAAGCTCTCCCCGAGAAAATCACGTTCGGGCTACAGGGGTGTCAAGACGCGCGTTGCGTTTCCCTTTAGTTCGGCCTTGATGTTCAATAACACTTTAACATGCCGCTGGATGCCGAACTTAGCCAAAGTTGTGCGTCCAGTCAGAGACGCTCTTCTGGCTGTCACACCACCTTTTCTGATTACGCTCTCACTGTTGACGGCTACAGCTACCACAAGGGTTTGTTTAATCATTGATCATGGACGTTAGTCGTAGGGAAAAGATGTACCACCAGGTGTAAACGTCCAAGCGTCCGCGTTAAAACACCAATAGACCCTTTTGATAAACCGCAAGTGCGCTTCCCCGTGCTGCATCTTCGCCCTACTAATGGCGGCACCTGTCGTCCTTCATGTGGAGAGCAGGTGCTAGTGGAACGTGCCATGGCTTTTCTATCATGCGTGTTTATATCAAGGGAGCCCAGTGAACGTTTTCCGCGCCATAGGGCAAGCAAACTGTGCTTGAACGCGCTGTTTGCAGTAAGTGACCAGCCGCCATTAGTAGGGCAAACTGCATTGCAGGAAAGCTAGCTTTACAATTATGAAAAGAGTCTATAGACATTGAGCAAGCTCTTATATATCATTGTACAGTCAACATTCAACTATTTCTCAAAGGACACGTGTTACTTTCGTGTTATACCGATTCCTATGATGGAGGAATCAACCATGTTTTTATGTTCGCGCGTACACACATACTACCTTGTCCTTACTGGCAGGTAAATTAGACAGCATAATATACAGCGTACAAAACAATTATATTACTGCAGAACTTGTAACAGTTTCTGCGTTTTAGGTTGTGAAACTGCGTAAAGTGCTGGTGTTAATCTCGTCTGAAAGTTGGCGTGCAATGCATTCACTTCTGTCTCGGAAATGATGTCACGCGGGCTTATTTTTGTCACTAATTAAAAGAGATGGCGATATAATCATGATTATTTGTCATTTCGGTAAGTCGTTATTACTGACAAAATTCAAAAATTATGACGTAAGTTTGGAAAATTATCTACGGCAAAACTATACATCAACAAATGCATGCAGCATTTTATGAGCGCTCACAAAGACATATGGCTTCTACACCACTCACATCGCATATATGTCGAGAGATATGAAAGTTTTCGGCATCAGAATATTTAGTTATCCGCTTATAAGCTTTACTGACATTCACAGGGCGCGCAATAAGAAGGAAATATATCAGCATTTTAAGCTGTGCTGCTCCTGCCACTTTGAGTGGCGTGTTTTAATCAATTTGCCAAAGCAGCTAACATAATCCATAACGAAAAGATGGGAAGCAACGAGCCACTATCATAATACCCCTATCGTGACTATTCACTTGTTCCGCTTAAGCAACTGAAATTAATTAGCAAAAAGTGTGCCGTTGTTTGTCCGCGTGATGGTCTTCATGCATTATAACTTAGGAGCCCACCTTTACCGCTCGCGTTATATTTTTAACGGTCAAAACAATGCGCGTCCCGCTTGAGAATAAAGAAGGTGCGCGAAAGCGATAATTTTTTTCAACTAATATTACCGTTATCATTTGACAGGAAATATTGATTCAAAAGCGGGAACATCAAAACATCTTTGAACAAAAAAAAAAAAAGACAAATTTAAAGAAGATAGCTTCTTCGGATGAATAATTCAATATTGCATACTCTCTCAGGAATTTGTTCGCGGCTATAAAGGAACGATAAGCGGTAATTTTTAACCGCGTTGTTATCACATTCATGGGAAGGTTTGGAGGGTGCCGGAATCTCCACAATTGTTAAGACTGCGCTTCGGAATCGAAGTTTAGATTTTGTTTGCGAGCAGTGTAAACAAAATCCAGGATGAACAACGAGCCATGAGAAAATAAACACAAACATAAAGCCTCGCCCGTGGGAAACAGGCCAGCCGGAAGCCGCTGTGACTGCTGAGGGAGCTCCCATACTTAGCCTCCAAGGCAATCCAAGTCCACGCTTTCTCCACGAAGGTGTGTGCACGCATAGCTTATAAAGAAGCGAAATAACGACAACAAAATCGTTAGGAAGCTATACCTTCATCATCTGACTTCCCACGGTATGCTTTGCCGCAATGCGTGAGACTTGTTCACCTCATGGGTATTGGCTCGTTTCATGCGGCCATCCACTGAAGTGAGAATAATGCTGTACGGAATAGACACAAAAGCAAGGCGCGTGAGCACGATGCTTTTCTGAGCCAAACGGCGTCCATGGCGTGTTGCAAAGCGATGGACGCTGAAAATCCTTGCGAACTCGTTTTTCTGCTGGGGAAAAAAAATAACCCGTTGTGATTATCTAATAATTATGGTGCTCGACTGCTGACCTGAAGATAGCGGAATAGAATTCCAGCCGTGGCGGCCACATTTCGATGAATGCGATATGCTGGAGGCCCGAACGCTCAGATTTAGGCGCGCGTTAAATAAAGCCAGCTGGCCAAAATTTCTGGGGCCCTCTACTACGGCATCCCTCAAAATCATATCGTAGTTTTAGGACGTAAATCCCCTACAACTATTGTTGCAATAGGACAATACTCAAGAAAAGTTTTACGTTGGGCCTGTCAGCGTGGCATATTGGGTAAGGGTGTGGCACAAGTGACACATGATAAGACAATACACAAGTAGACAAACGCGCGCACGCGTGTGTGTGTATGTGTGTTCTCTCCTGTCTTGCGTTGGTTGGCGTATGTTGTAATGCTGTAACTGGAGTAAATTCATCTCTGTGCCTATCACACATCCTTTCAATATCACTGAATAAAAGGAGCCAAACATACGAAGCAGGGCGCAGCTGCCACGCAATATTGGTTTTTGTGTACTCCACTTATATCCTGGGAAAGGCACTGAATGACTGCCGATGAAAGGCCAACCTCTCGAAAGAATGGTTTTCCATCTAATAAGAAAAAAAAATAACTTTGTTCGTTGATTCACAATTCACCCTCTTATTGCGCAGAGTAGCTATGAAGTGTAGCTTTTGTTTAGGACGAATTCACTGTTACGTACCACATTAAGGCTAATCTATCTATATTTATATACATCTATGAAATATGATTCTCTTTCTCGTAGTATTGTATATCGCCTCCAGTCAGGAATTAAGCTTGTTTTGTTTCATTCTGCATTATTACTTCTTTGTTCACACAGTATAAAACGGCCCCATGACGTCCCAGAAAGATCGTATGCGATGGCCATTCGTTATTCTTTTTCTAGAAGAGCCGCAACAAACGTCGCCTGCGTGTGGGTAGGCTTAAATGTGACAATCAGTTTTCTTTCAAAAGACTAGCCAACCGGACGCTCGTCTGGTTGACGTTCCTGCCTTTCCTTCCTCTTCCTCCTCCTCCTTTCAAAAGACAGAATGCTATCTAGATTAGCTGCACTTCCAAAAGCGCTCAATCATGATTCTACTTGTTGCTTTTAGGAAACGCAGGCAGTTTCAAAATTCAGCGCGATGTGATTGTGACTATAAAAGCTTTTTATTGCGATAGAAATTATATGGACACACTCGGCTGAATTTCGCCGTCGCCGTCGCCGTCTGTCGACGCCGTCATGTCCAGGATATGTATATGTATGTATAAAAAATGCATAAAGAAAAATAAATCAGTAGAAAAAAAACTCCAGACCACCTGACCGGGGATTCGAACCAGTGACCCTTCGCTCCGCAGCCTGCTGCGCTAGCCAACACAGCCACACGCCATGCCAGCGATATAACGGCGAGCTATTCATATGCACCATTTGCCGCTCGTGGTACGCAGATCTCGGAACAGCTTGAACGTGTTTTCTATCACGCAACGCTTTTACAGTTTCTTTCAAATTGAAAACCGCCCTTGAGATGCGCACGAAAAAGTGGCTCCCTTCTGTACCACTCATGATGTAGAAGGAAAAAAAAGAATACCAGGCACGCTTGGCGTCAGACGCCACCGCGTGGCAGGAGACGCAGAGGGGTCATTCCACGTGCCGAAGTTTAAAAGAAAAAGAAGTATCAAACAGCGTCGAAAATCATATAATCATATAATCAAGCCTTGGCCAATCCCCCTGAGTGGGTATGAACCATGTCAGAGGCAACAACAACAACAGCGTCGGCTTCTGCATTGTGGACACTCGCAGCGCGTTGCTCAAATACAAACACGTAACAACTACGACAGTTGTTAGTTCACGCTTGTACTGTGTATACCTATGTGTCCTTTTCGAGCGTCCTTCCTTGTGCTGCGGCGGCGCGTTGCAAGGATCGAGTTGCTTGTCGTTCTTCGTGTGACAAACTAATTTCTTGCTATCGCATTCATTGCTTCGCCCTATGGTGGCGAAACTGTGACTTTTACAAAAAGCTTTTTTAGCATTATTTTCTTTTTTTCTGATTAGAGTAGAAAATGATTGTCTTATAACGCTTTCTGAGACAAACTAGGCACCCGTCTAACCAGTAATTACCAACCCAAGCCGCTAATTAGTGTGGTCGCCTTCATCCTGAGAATCAGATTCATGCTGATGTCGAAGGGCTATAACTAAGAAAGCACTTTGTAATCTCATAATTAACTCACATTGTCATCATCGGTTATTTTTCTCTCGCAAAAAATATCAAGCATGGCGCTTACTCTCTGTATTTGCGGTTAATATTTGATACTGCATTTCTTGAGATTGTTTTGGTTTCTTGCGTTCAGAGGGAAACCGATTTCACAGCCTTTACATTTCTCAGGGTGTTCCCCTACTGCAATTGT
Source organism: Rhipicephalus appendiculatus (assembly GCA_030522465.1). Lineage (NCBI taxonomy): Eukaryota > Metazoa > Arthropoda > Arachnida > Ixodida > Ixodidae > Rhipicephalus > Rhipicephalus appendiculatus. The sequence goes on along the minus strand of JALIZH010017153.1, from coordinate 73,160 downwards.
TTGTGAGATTACTATCATAAATTAATTTATTTACGATAATACTATTGGCCATTTTGTCAACACGGCCTAGTGGAGTCGCGAAGGTTTGTTTTTGCATTCTATCGTGTCCCCCCACAAACTGCAGAAACCAACACTTTGCAAATGAATCAAGAAGTTAACTCTGTGGACTATTTTACGGATGGGTTTGAGTGCCGCCATAATGGGCTGTTAACCTTTGTGTTTTGTATCTATAACAACCAAACGAGCAGTGCTACGGTAGACGAATACGCATGAAAACGGTTGGGTTGATGCGTATAATGTTTCATGGCCTTGTTGATTCACGTCGCGATATACAAAAACAAGAAAACATCGGCTTAACAGCCCAAGATGGCGGCGCCCAGATGCCTTGCGGAAAATAGTCTATACACCCTGAATATTTTCACGCGTAGTAGCCGTCACAAGTGCTCCTTGGCGTCATAAAATTTGTTTTGAGCACCACGTGACTCAAAATACGCGTTGTTTTCCACCACCCAAGTGTGACGCGGGTCGAAAGAACCCACATTCGCTTTCGTTTACGCGTCATACACGAATCAATGCGTGACAGCCGGAAAACTCACGCATAGCGAAAGAATGTGCCGCCGATCGCACTTCTCTTCATGACGTGGATATACAGGGTGTCCCATTTATCACGCAGCACGATTAAAAAAAGAGGAACGGCGTTAGGCGAAGCAGACCTAGTGCATAATGTTCCCAGTATACTGTAGTAGCCGCTAGTATTTTTTTCGTTAATGTGAATTAATTAATTAGTCCTAATTAATTTCGTAACTCCGAAAATACTCACCTAATTATCAAAGTGCCAATGAGGCAAATGTGGGCATGTTGAAATGACATCTATCTGTGCTACTTCCAACAACGTACTAATTGCGCGCTAACTTTTTTCTTTCGGATTCGATTGTTGCTTCATGCATGGCCTCCGAGGCCGCGCGCCGGCGCACAATCTCGGAGGCCATGCATGAAGCAACAATTGAATCCGAAAGGAAAAAATTAGCACGCAATTAGTACGTTGTTGGAAGTAGCACATATAGATGTCATTTCAACATGCCCACATTTGCCTCATTGGCACTTTGATAATTAGGTGAGTATTTTCGGAGTTACGAAATTAATTAGGACTAATTAATTAATTCACATTAACGAAAAAAATACTAGCGGCTACTACAGTATACTGGGAACATTATACACTAGGTCTCCTTCGCCTAACGCCGTTCCTCTTTTTTTAAATCGTGCTGCGTGATAAATGGGACACCCTGTATATCCTGATACGTTTCTCTAATAGATCCGTGCGGCGGGGCTGTTACTCGCTTTGGATTTGCTACTGTGACTTGCGCTTGCGGTTTTTTTTTTTTTTTTTTTTTGCTTTTTCATCCGAAAGCCGTTGGGACCATTGGCTTAGCAAGCACTCAGTGCGGCGTGTCTGCCTGCCTTTCAAGTGTGTACTGTGCGGAGTGCTCCCTTTCTGGCGGTAAAAAACGGCATAGAACGAACAACGTGACGAGTAATTTGACATCGATTGATCTGCGCACTGTGTCTGCACGGCCTATAGGTGAAAGAATGTGGCAGCCCAGAATTCACGAGTGACACGGCGCCACTTATTCGAACTTCACTATTTCTGCTGTACGGTGTGCTTCCTGTGGGCACTCGCCGGCCGTGGACGCTCGCTTGGAATATCAAGGTGAGCAAATTATTTCCTATTTTCTGTGCTCATTGTATGTGTTAAAGGGACCGACAACTGCCCAGAACATGAAATGAGATGACTCCACTGATGGAAAGATCGTCCGTCGCACTGACTCAAACAAACCCTGTTTTTTCCGGGAGAATGAATGAATGAATAAACTTTATTTGAAGTCCGGCTCCTTCGGGCGAGGCGGGGGGAAGAGGGGATGAGAGGTGGATTTATATTGTTATTTCTTCATTGAAATTCGCGAAAAATGACCTGTGGGGCCTCTGGCGGCAAAAACATGAACGATCCGATGTATCCAGCCACGTGACCGTTCATTGCCGTACGCGGTGGACGATGTTTTTGTTAGTATTGAAATATTGTTCTTTTCTTTATATTAAAATATATTAATCCATAAAAATGTACATATAGGCCTGCGTTAGTAGTGTGCATTAAAGTGGCGCTGCCTTCGCGTGACGTAATGATCCCCTGCTCGTCAGCGCGTCTTGAGCAACTTTTCAGCGTGCTCATGCAGCCGTGCCCTGAGTGTCCAGGTCTCATAGATTTTGGAGCGACATAGTTTTGCTACCTACACTTCATCTCAGGAATGACGCGCACTGCTACTCTTCACGGATGTGCATATGCGTAGTGACATTTTCGATGACTTGGCTTGGCTCGTGTACCGAGATAACAACGCCGGGGCAACCCACCCATGACACAGGCACAGGCAACCTTGGGCGCAGGCGCACACAACGCGGTACAAATACAGGGAAAGTGTATAATGCCACGTGATCTCATTGTAACAGCTTTTTATTTAAAAAAAAACGCTGAAAAGCTCAAAATGAAGATGGTTAAGCATAGTAAGAACTCATGCGAAAGCAGAACGACAGCTTTCACGAATCGCGCGAAGGGCTGGCGGCATCGCTAACAATTCTCAGTGTTGCTGGAGGAAAGGTACGTCCTTGTTTAGAGCCTTTGAAATGGATAAGTACTGCTTGTAAGATAAATACGTGCTTTTGCGATTAACACTGCAGCTACAAGCACTACGAAGGGTAAGCTTTCGGTCACGCCGTAAAAAAATAGGTCCACAAAAATCAGTTGTCGGTCCCTTTAAAGCTATTTTTCCGAACAACGACATTTTATGTGTATTGTATAGATCTTCCTACCCACTTCCGAACTTCGCATTATTGTCAGATCAAATTATCGATACACCGTACCAATGGACTGAAGTGCGAAAATTTAGGGCTAAGTAACGCACGTACTTCCGTTTCAAGCGCCTCCAGTTCGCGTCATACCGGCGTAATTTTGATTCGAACACTTACATCAGAGCCACCATTACATTTTCGAGCAATTGAGCAATTATTTTGAGTCATAGAAGTCGTTGTAGTAAAGAAAGTGATGTCTATTTTCACTCCTTGAGTACATACTGGAGCTTCTATTTTACTAGGGTCGTGCGGTCGCCCGGGAGATATGGCAAGGAGGAAGGAGTGTTGTTCTCGCTGCCGTGGCTGTAAGTACTTTCTCTCGTTTGCCGTCGGGTTTCCGCAGGCTGGTTAGCTTGTTAGCTTTATTCGCAGCCCCGTCGCGGTTAACGTCGGTGGCCATTTTCGGGCGAGGAGGCGCAGCATTGCTGGTGAAGTGGCTGCCTGGCTCCTGGCGCTGAGGTTAAACAGTGCCTGCACCCTCCGTCCTTCGCGGGGCGCCTCGAAGACGATGACCAATATTGTATACCGCAAATCCACACAGTCGACGCGTACACTATGAAACTTTGGAAATTGCAACATATTCTACAAAACCACCTGGTAAGGTAACAGTGAAAATGTGCGCGTTTGTGCGGCACATTGCGGCTGAAGTTTGCGTGTTCTATGAGTATGCGCATCGCGTTATGCTGTAGCCGCTACTGCCAAGAGGCCGGTTTGGGTACAGGTCAACGAATTATGGGTGGCGCCACAAGCTCACCTTTTACTGCAAGATACGATTGCGTCGCTTCCAGGAATTTCAGGCCTGCGGCATGAGGTCGCCGTCGTGTACAATGATTATTTGCGTTGCTCTGAGATAGCACTAATAGTTTTACCGTACGGTCCAGTACGTGGAACCAGTGCTTCTGCGGGCGGCGGTGTTAGATGTCGCGGCAGCAAAGATGGAGCACTGTGTCGGTCGTGGCGTGTTCTTATAATGAAATTGTACGGAATTACAGAAAAGCTGCTTTTTCTAAGTGGTTCAAGAACAGCATGCGTGTTAAAATCGTCAGTTTATAATTGCACCTTTCACTGAAAAAAGCGCAAAAATGTCGTGATTACAAAGAGCACGTGCTTCGTATGGTGCTCAGCGATGTCTCTAACAGCTTGTGTGTCGAATGCCGTTCCTGAAATTCGCGACGAATGCTGCATTGATACAGCGAAATGTTGTCATTGCGATCCCCTGGTTAACGAGGTTTCTTTTTCTTTACTGTTTTTTTCTAATGGACGAATAATTCTGAGATACCACGCTGATTGCATATTCTATCGATATGTGTGCAGCTAAAGTACTACGAATAAATGAATCTGCACTCTGAGGGACTATTCGTTCTTTCAGAAGCAACAACGACGTTTAATTCCCGCAGGAGACGTTTGCGCAGCGGAACATTTAGCTGCGGAACCGAGGCAGCTTTGTACAGGTTTTAAGTACTAAATGTTAATGCCCTCGCTAGCAAGAAGAAGAGAGGAGCGAGCGTTAATTTCGGTCGCTGCTTTCATGCTCTGCTCTCTAAATGAGCTACTTTGATGTAATCATCGCGGCTTAATGAACTGTGCCCCTTTGCAATCGATAGAATTCTGCGGCACTACGTAAGAAATAGTAGAAGTAAATAATGACGATAGGTTGGTCATGCGTAAGACTGCTCTCACTATCTGTTCGGAGGCCAAGGCTTCTGCTTCAACAAATGCTATGTTGCTTTCGAGCGATCGTTAGCTGAGAATACATGGCGCTTTTCTAAACGTGCATGACGGCGAGTCGTGCGATGTGCGTAAAAGTCATGCGTAGTTCCACTTCCACGAACACTATAGTTGCAAATAGTGCCCAGCTGTCCCGGCTCTCAACCGATGAAACCGCTGTTGGATTCCCACCGCGGGTACAATTCCTGTTTTCCCTCAGATGTTCCTCGTTGTGAGTGAACAGTTACACCCCAACGTCCCTTCCTTGTGGCAAACACTTGCGTCCCTAAGGGATGTTAGAAATAACGATTAGCTTCTCTATACGTTTCACCTCGAGCAGAACTAATGGTTTGCACACAGTTCTTGTCTGGAAGGAACAATTTTCGATCTAAAACGGTCGCAAAACCACTTGAGTGTAGGGTTCAGAAAGAGGCACTCGTATGACTTCAGCAATCAAGTTATCACTGTGAAAAATCTCACATCTTCGAAATTTTTTTATCTCTGCAAACAACAGAAGCACACTGTGAAAATGGAATTGATGCACCCCACGTGAAGGTACTCTTGAAAACGTCGTTTACACTGAGGAGCACGCCTCCTGTGGCAGTATTACCCGTCGATCTGGTGAACAAAAAAGTGGTAAGGCACTCGTGCACCTTCTTATGTTCATCTTAATTTATTAATATTGCAATATTTTACAAGATTTTACATGGTACCCAATATATTCTGAGTGTTTATTATTATTTTTTTTTGGGTTTCTGCTAAAAACACATTGCCGGTTTAAAAGTTATACTAGAATTGAAGACTACCAAAACTCGTTTGCTCTGTTCTTGCAGGCCCACAATGCCGTTATAATTAAACCAACAAAGAGTCACAAAGATTTATTTACTACGCGCCGTATTGAGTTCGTGAAATGCAATTTCATGTTTTCTCTTTCAGCTTGACATCGAAAGTGAGTTGAGATTTTTCAAACACTGCCGAGAACAATGTAAAACACCCCAGGAAAATGCTATCAGCAGCGGCGACACTGGCATTACCTAGGGCAGCCATCCTACACAGGCGTTGACACGTACCTGCGGTGAAGGCTCTCAAAAATTGCCCTGATTTCAGCGGTGAGTAAAATGTTTTGTCACAGCCAAAACTTCAGAGGCAACCAAAACGCCTTCACTCTACTTACACTATCAGTTCTGAGACGGTTTAACAGATTTAACGCCGCAATCGCAGTGTGAGGCTTGTCGATGACATCATTTTTATAAATTTGTAGTTTTACAGATATCAAATTTGTAAACGGTTCATTCCATCGGGCACCACTTTATTTTGTTAATTTTCATTTTTTCAGGTTCCACATGCGGACATCATTGAGCCGTGCATTCTGTGGGGTGACATGAAGCACACAGTAAAAATTTTTACACCCTTAAGGGTGTATTTATTTTGTCCCATGGGCAACACCCTAAACATAGGGTGTTTAGAAACACCCCCTAAAAACGTAGGGTGTAAGGAAAGATTACACCCTACTTTAACAGGTGTTTATGAACACCCCTAAAGTATGGGTGTTACAATAAGCTACACCCGTTCGAGTGGGGTGTAATAGACAAAAACACCCTTGAAAGGGTGGCAGTAAAAGGGGGAAACACATGATGCTTCTTCCCAGCCAGCCCCCCTTGAGGCACTGCAGACATCAGCGTGTATCCAATCCCTTCAGGTGCACTCTAGAAAGAATTCTCCGGTTAAGGAGATGATTCAGAAACCTGCAATCCCAAAAATGGATTGATAAAAAGTTCCAAAAACTGCAGCAGTGCCCACACCAGTGTGGCTGTCGTCGAGTTTCTTGGCGCTGCCACCCAACAGCTGTAGCTGATACACGAGCAGCGATTCTTCGTAACAACTCATGCAACATTATAAAGACTCAGAATGTCGTTTTGCTCAGCAGGCCTCCATATTATCTCTTTTTTTTGGAAAGTACATGAGTGTAGTAGAAGATTGTGCACATTACTGAAATGATGAAACTTTTCCACCTACTCAAAAGAAATGGACTGTGGGTCCAATAAAAATAGGTGAGCAATCTGAATATGGCTTGTACGTTACAGCTCATACTGAATGCGATAATATGCAGGAAATGCATGTAATAGGGCCGGTATGATCACGACCGCACTGCAGAAACATGACCTGCAGCACAGCAGTAGAATGAAATTTTACATAGGCGTGCTCAGACAAATTTTAAGGATTATCCCTTTCCAAGCAAAGACAACAGAATCATTGGCAATTGAATGAAATATGAGTATTTATTTGTTTTAAAAGAAATCGTTACAAAACTAAAAGCTTATCATAAAACTCAAAAATAAATTCCAAAACAATATTCGATACACTGATTTTACTGACAAGTACTGGCAGTTTTGTTAGGCTAAAATTTCAACAGCAATGATCTGTTATTATAACTGCTGCAAAAAAGTCACAAAGCACCGAGAAAAAAAACCACAAAGTAGCATAACTACACAAGAGAGTGAGGTACTATTTGTAGCATGTGCGCGCTATAAACACTGCGAAAAGGTATGGCTAGAAACTTGCTGAAGGCTTATTTACAGTCCACTATATGTAACAGTGTATAAACTTTGACATTACACAATCACAGCATTTGAAGTGGTTATGTAATTGGGGTTAGATTAACGTAGTGTGATTGTTCATACACTTGCACATTACAAAACCACAGCTCTTCACTGCTGGTTGCACAATCCATCTTCAGCTGCTCAGATGACTGGTTCCTTCGACAGAAGTGGGACCAGGCTGTTCTTTCTGTACAGCAAATTTGTTCCCGGAAACATAAAATAAATACATAAGGAGCAATGACCAAGAATTTTACAAAGAGTGTAACATACAGTATGCTCCCGACATGACCAATTGCTTTCTTAGTTATGTGAAGGTATAAATGCAGTGCACAGCCAGCATATTCAGTGGCATGGGACTCCACACAGTCACAAATTGCAAAAAAAAGGGTATGCTGCGGAATAAATGCAAGAAGCGTGCTGTGGCAGAACTTTTTATACCTTTGATGCCAAAAATCTGAACTTTACCCTTTTAGCCTCCACGCGCACCAATACAAATGTACACAGCTCCTAGGCGATGATGCCCCATTAGCTTTATGCATCGAACATGTCTAAGTGAAAGTTGAGTTCTATGCATAAGTATGCATCCACATAGGCAAATGTGAATTTCTGCAGGTATACCATGGTACTCATACGATGTGTTTCTTAAAGGGAATGCAAATCTATGTGCATCATATAAATATTTTATTTATTACACAAAAGCACCATACCACTTCGCATACACGACGGTATCACATTCATCATGTATCCAGTGCAGGTAACATGTAAATTTAGGTTATGTGTAGTTATGTTTATGAAGGGTAAGAGCGCACTGAAGACGTACACACAATGAAGGCACACACACGCACGCACATAGCGCTACTTTCAACAGTTTATTTTTGTGATCTCGACACTACTTATAGGGCAAACCACGCGCACATCTGCGTGAACACCATTACAATGTTAGAAACGTGGCAGGTGGGTTCTTAGCAATACATTGTAAGAAGTGCGGTTGTCTGCCTTTGTTCGACACGTGCAGAGTTCTGTAAAGAAATAGAAATTAGCTTACACGCGAGATAATCGAAGCAGGAGAGATTGAAAAGTTGGGTGACAGGTGTGTTAGTATGCCTTCCATCGCGCTGACAAAAAAGAATTTGATTTCCTTGGTGTCCGTTATGATGCTTAGTAATGTTGCTGTTACTTCTGTGCAGCAGATGTGCTCATGGTTTGCCCTATAAGTAGTCTCGAGATCACAAAAATGAACTGTTGAAAGTAACGCTATGTGTGTGCGTGTGGTTTGCCCTATAAGTAGTCTCGAGATCACAAAAATGAACTGTTGAAAGTAACGCTATGTGTGTGCGTGTGTGTGCCTTCATTGTGAGTTCGTCTTCAGTGCGCTCCTGCCCTTCATAAACATGGAATACCAACATGCTCACATTACCACCTTGGTGTAGTTATGTGTTTGCTAGCGAATAAAACTGAAGTAGTGTTCTTCGGGCGGCTCACATTGACACGATTATATAATGTAAGAAATTGCTTTCGCTAAATGACTATTGCATACTGCTAAATTATGGTCCCTCGTTTCAATGATCCTGGTCAGCTAAAACAGCAGAACTCCTGACTAATGCAGCATAGGCTGTTTAATGGCTGTGCAGGGAAGAAGAGGCATATATTCCGAGAATTACAAAGCACCGATCATGAACCACAGGCCATCACAATAAAGTTTGTAAACTGGAGAAGCGGCGAAAGGTGGGCTAGTTGGTACATAACTTAAAACTTGACAAAACAGCGCAATGACAGGACGAAGGAAGGTGACACGAGGACGGGCGCTGTAAGCTGTAAGCAAAAGTATGTAAGCTTCTCCGACAATCGCCAATAACCAGAATCCTGAAAGCTATTGACCGGAATTTAGTAATACACAATAATCATTCGGTGAAACATATTCCTTAAGTTATTTGTTTCAACGCCAAGATCCCGAAAAAAGCATTCTATATTTGCTGTGTTCTCAGATAAATACGCAGCGTAATCTTACATTTTGGCAGCAACACATGCATGCATATAGTGCAGTATGTATAACATTATCGCGAGTTTTGTGCAACAAAGAAAATATTGATATGCTTGACACAGCACAAATCCCTTTAACATCTGTAACTTATGACTAGAGAACTTACAATATCGGATAAACTATTAGGTTTGGTTCTTATCAGAAAATGTTTGCAGGTGGTGGTACAAACTCCGTTTTATAATATTTCTACACGTAAAAGTACTTAGCGCAGTTAAAACACCAAAATTGGGTGAAGTGAATAACTCTTAATAACCAGAACAATATAACGAAAGCTACACATGGTGGAAATAAACGGAATAAAATAAATTGGGTTCGAACGCCAGCACTTATGCTCAAACTAGCGCTTGCACAGTTAAGGTATGGCTATTTCGTCACACACACACACACACACACATGAAAGATCCGTTCAAACACAAGTCAAGTTTAACGAACGGCTCCACATGCACGGGTTGTATACCCCACAACCTACGTTTCGGGTGAATGAAAACATCGCTATGAATTTAACGAAACGGAATGTATTAGCACGTAGGCGAGCTTCGCGAGGCGCACCTAACGCGACGCAATATGCTGTGTTATCACCCACATGCATCAACCTGAGTATCACGGTAGTTTTAGCGCACATAGCGACCAGGGACGGAAAAGAACGACGCGGACACCACGCCCTTGTTTTCCGTCCTTTGCCGCTTTGTGCACTAAAAAAAAGTGCACATGAATTAACAACATGCCCAAGCATACGCGCCTTCGACATGGTTGACGCTTACAGCTAACAGGTGCCATCCCCACTCAACTATTATTAAACCAAAATAGAGGTTCATCGCGAGCGGGGCACCAAACAGCACTGCCAACAGAGAAGGGCGCCGCCACAACCATGGCCACAACTCTGTTCAAATCCATCGCCGAATCACAGCCGCGCATGGGCACTCTGCTTTCAACTCCAAAGGAAGAAAAGCTTGCCCGCACTTAACATCACACAACTTTGCCATGATCCCGATGAAACAATGCACACAAATATACTCGCTACGTAAACAAATGCTGACATATCGTCCACCAGTTAAGAAGGACTCAGTTGACGGCGTTATCGCGCTCACACAGTTAACAAAGCGCTGAAGACAGCAACATGAGAGCGGTACATACCGTTTCATTTCCGAGTGTTCCACGATATGAAGCTGCCCGCCTCCCCTTCAGTACAGTGCATCTTCCTAATAAGCAGCAGTGGCAGAACACAAAGGACGAGCACAGAGCGCGGGCACATTTCAAACAAAAAAACACCGACTGCTAAACTCGACTGAGCGAGAACGACGCGCACCACACGCACAAAAACCGGAGACTATTTCTCCAGCGCATTGAGTCACGTGGTACATAGTCCCGCGCGCTGTGCGCGTGCGGCGGTCAGGGAAGCCGAGGTTGCCTAGGCGACGAGACTAAGCGGCGCCAGCGGCGCCGGCAGGCCGGCAGCGCCGGCGAACGTTGCTCCAGCCGTTGTTGGATTGCGCGGCCTGGCGCTGCCGCAGTTCTATTTCTCCGGCCTGTTTCGTTATGCTTCTTTGACAGTGTAGTCGAATCGCGGTGTGCATTGCGACGATGCTGTAAGGACTGCACGGGCAGCACGTCACAGCCTTACTTACTTAGCGTCGTAAAGACTGGTGAAACAGTGGAGCTAATGGCTTTTGCATAGCTTTAGGGTCACTTTTACTAAGTATTGTATTAGCTGTGATATAGCGATGATAATTTGATTCCACTCCACCTTCCCTCTGCGCCGGCTGTAGCCGCTCTTTCTCGGAGACGGAAATTTTCCAGAACTCGCAAGCGAGGGTCGGATTCCCTTTGTTTGATGGACAGTCGAACGTCTCTCTTCGCTATGAGCCTTGTCGTGCCGTTCCCGCGACCGCACCTCCCTCACTCAAAACTCATCGTCTGCGGCTATTTGTGGTAGCTTAGCCTAGGCTTCCATTGCTCGAAACTGTGGGTCGGCATGTCGTCGTTAGGTCCATAGTCTAGCTAGAGTGACCTAGAATAGGGGGGAGTGTCCAAAGCGCCGGCTCCCGCGTGGGCCTTTTGCGGTGAACTGCCGCGCCGCGCCGCTGCTGCGCCGGACCCGTGGGCTTTCCGCGCTCGGGAGCGCGCGGAAAGCGAGGGGCGTCTGCTACGCGCTGTAGTTTTTTGCGCTGGGTTTCCACACAGGGCACTTGAAGTCCACTTGACTTTAATAATGCGGTGCGGAATGATGCTTACCCATCTTTAAGCACAGTGTTAGTGCGGGGGCAACAATAGAATGCAAAAAATCACGTGTTAAGCGCCATCAGCGTGGCCTTGTTCCAGTGATAGAGCTTAAGAACGTTGGTGCGTGCGTAAAAACGCGCAAAATGAGTAGGGACAAGGAAAGAACGAAAAAGAAACTTTTTCGCACGTATAATCGGGCAATGGTATCGCGCATGCAAGAATTAAGAGTACTAAAGAAGGTAAATTACACGCGCAGTCAGCTGAAATGCTTACGCGCAGTGACCGCTTTGCTCACTACTATACACGAGCACCACTGCTCATGGTCGCCAGTAGTTTTTGATCCATGTCCACTCCGCTTTATTCGAAAAGTCGTTAGCCTCGACTAGCACTTTATTATGAACAGAGCACGTCGGTAATACGTAAGGGAAACAAAAGAAAGAATCGAGACGGCCATACGACTGCAATACTATTGGTTTATTTTCGCTTCTGAGGTAGCGTACAAGGCTCACCGAGCGCGAAGCTTGAGTTAAATTCCGTCATTTGAAAGAAAAGCTATTCCAAAAGTCTGTGCATAAAAGGCGTATTACAGAAAATGCTGTACCAATATCCAGATATTATGAAATTAAAGTTACAAATACCCCTATTCTCGCTGTACAAGTTGAAGAGCTCCCTGAACAAAAATGCGTTAAGTTTACAATTGTGAACGTGTAATATTTCAACGACTTTAGCAAATCGTTCAAATATAAAGATCACATGTACCTAGACTGAAAAAATGCCACATCGTTGAACATCAGTATGAAATATTTCCGCGAGATGCGTGCATTGCTTCCAACCTTCACCATACGAAATGAAAACAGTTTCAAATAACTCATTCTTAACTTCAAGTATTTTGATGGTTCTCGGTGGTTAAAGTTCGCACGGTTCGAGTTTTACAAAAAAAATGTCGACGAGTAGTTACGTGAAATGCAATTGTTCCCGCGGCAATTGAGCGCGCCTCTACAGGGCACCCAGCTACAATTTCCCGCTTTTTTTCCTGATGAGGTCAATATAGCGTACACCATGCTTTCTTGCTGAAGCTCCGTAGTACTGACACAGCTCAAAATTTTCGCATTAACTTACACAGCGTGTCTGTCATCTCTTTAATAAATATAAAGAGATGGCCTGATAGGTAAAGCAAGCCTCTTGTGTACGTATTACGGGCGTGTGTTATCAGCAGCTGTGAGCTGAGAATGGCGTTTGTTTTCGGGCGATCGCTAGTAACATGAAGTGAGGCGTACACGATGGTGCACTGTTATCGATTCATTTACTTTGGTTTGTCGTGTTTGCTTTTTAAGGCGGAAGCCTTAGATGCCTCATCAAAGACGGAAATTAACCTCCGGTATCCCGCGTCGTCAACACGAATGATGCAAAAATTTATCACGTGATGATGTCACCATGACGCCACAGATCGATAAAATTTTTCACGGCATCATGACGTCATTCAGCGTGATGTCACGTGATGACGTCATCACCTGACATGGTCACTTTGCATTGCCTCGGTGATCCGTGGCCCGATCACGGAGGCCATGTAAAGCCAGGTGACGTGAAGAAACCTTGCAATGCCTTCGATCCTGGGGCGAAACGACATTAGGTGCAGAACGCTTTCGGAGGGAGACGGGGGAGGAATAAGGCATCGAATGAAAAAAAAAGAACATCTCCGTCGAGTCATCTTAGAGGAATGCATAAGGGACCTTGTGAGTTTTATATAAGTTTTTCGTGTATTTTACCTATGCGATCAATTATTCAAATGTATAGGTAAGTTGCATCTTGAGATCGATATTGCTGATCACCATGTTTTCATTCCCTGACGGAGACAAATCATCAGACCACGCATCGTCAGAATTATTTCTGGCCGAATAAAGTGGGTTTGCGCACCACACGCCATGTTATTACGATTAGTCGTTACGCAAATCACAAGCATGTCAAGTTCGTGATGCCATGACCTTACCAAGTGAACGAAACGCGAGAGTTACGCGAGTTATTTTATTTTGGTACTGCGGTCACGCCGACGGATACATTCCGCTTCGCATGAAAAGGCTTGAAACAGCAAAGCGCGGGAGGCAGCCATGTAAAACTAATCGAATGCACGAAATAAAAGAAACGATATCAAGTGTGCAAACGCGTTAGCATGAGATAGCCGTTTACTAAGTGCATATACCTGCTACGTTCTCCGGGTTATATTTGTGATCTCCAGCTTATTCTCTTCTGCAGCACGTTTACGTTCGTCATTCCATACGAAACTAAATTAAGCACCTTCGCTCACGATGGGTGCGCGCAGAATGCGTCCCTCAAACGGGCGCGCAAGTGCGGACGATTGCGGTGACAAAGCAACTGAAAGGAAATATACAAATCATTTTAAAACAGCGCAGCAAGACGAGGACATAAGCACCCGTCCCGTTGTTTCTTCGTTTCTTATGTCCTCGTCTTGCTGCCACCCGTCCCGTTGTTTCTTCGTTTCTTATGTCCTCGTCTTGCTGCGCTGTTTTAAAATGATGTCAAACCAACTTGCCCAATTATATGTTCTCTGAAATATACAAAATCCCCGTTTCACAACCCAGAAACGTGTTCTCTGTGTGGTGAGTCGCTGCAGTATTATGTTGCAGTGACGCAGTATTGAATCTTGTCCATATTACCGCAACGTTGGCTAATAGCGGCCAAAATATCGGGCGCTTAGCAGACGCTCGCCGCTTTGACGCGGCTTCCACCGCGGAGAAAGCCCACGGGTCCGGCACGGTAGCGCCGCGGCGCGGGAGTTCACCGCGAAAGGCCCTCGCTCCTCCCATGTATTCGCGCGGCGCTTTGGACACTCCCCCTATTCTAGGTCACTCTAGTCTAGCAACTTGCCGTCGTCTTTCCTGTCGCGCCGCTTCGCTTCTTAATCCTCGCCACACTCGTCGCCGCGCTTCGTAGCGCTCTGCGCTGATAGTGCACGCTTTTAGATGTGAAGCATCTTATGGCGAAGTTTAATCCGGTGGTGGTGTGCGGCGTGACCTCCCTTACTGCGCATGCGCAAACCCTTTCAAAAAAAAAAAAAAACCTCCTCTCCCCCCTCTCTCTCCTCTAGGCATCCCTCCCCGCGGCATCCACACCCTCACTGCGCATGCGCCTCCCCTCCTCTCTCCCCCTCCTATGTCCCCCCCCCCCTCTCTCCTCTAGGCATCCCTGCCCACGCTCCCCACTGCGCATGCGCGTCCCCCCTCTCTCACCGCTCCTACGCTCCCCCCCCTCTCTCCTCTAGGCATCCCTGCCCACAGCGTCCACACCCCACTGCGCATGCGCGTCCCCCCCCTCTCTCCTCTCCTACGCTCCCCCCTCTCTCGCCACACGACGCAGACGCTGCGAGTTTCTTGGTTGAAAAAACCGACTGCTCGCGCTGCACAACCGTTCACTGTCCATCCCGTATATATGGCAATGGATCTTGACCTCCAAGGTGGTGCCGGTGGGAGATTTCTCCTGTGCGTTGTTGAACAATAAAAATTCGCAGCGTGCGCGTTAACTAAAAGCGCACTGCGGGTCTCTGTGTCCAGTCGGAGTCTTCTATCTCTCATTGCCCATTAGCAGCGATTGGCATGTTCCAGCAGGAAACACCGGTCCATCACTGCGTGCTTTGCGCCTCCTCAGTTTTCTCTCCTGCGCAACGCTGCGATAGCACCAGCGTCAACGCCGCCGCCAGTGTAAGCGTTAGCGCCCGCTGCTTCACATCTTCACATGGTTCCCTTTAGCGGGAGATGGTGTAATTTTTTATTACTGCTTTATTCACGCAGAACTTATAACAATCAGAATTAAACGAAGCATATACATGAAGCAAGCAATGGTAGGGCTGCAAAATCATGGTGTGTGTGTGGCCTTGGGGGGCGGGGAGCACTTTTGCACCTAATCCCCCCTCCCATGGCTGACAGCTGGCCCAGCGTACGCGGTGGTGCCCAGTCGCAGCTCCTGTAGTCGAGACTGCGCGACTGTGCATTCATGGCCACGCAGGCGATATTTCATGAGCGCCTTGATATTGCGCAGGACATTGATCCACGCAACATTGCATGCATGGATCGTTACACTATTTGAAGAGAACACCGTTTTGTACTTTGCTTGCAGTCCTTCGAACAAGATCACCACTGAAATGGGTGCAGTACTGTTGACTTATCGCACTTAATGAAGTTGAGGGCACCCGCCATAAAAAAAAATGCGAGAAAAAAAGGCGTTTCGGCGCCCCTGACGAGAACCTTGTTCGCAATCTAGTCAACAAGGCTCCCGTCATTGTGAGCAAGGCTCCCTCAGGGGAACGTTTCGAAACGTCTTTTTTCGCATTCTTTTTTATAGTCGGTGTCCTCCTTTTAATTTTTCTGATGCACTTAACGAAGAATGTGTAACACGAAGAGGAATATTCGCAACTGTAATTAAATAAAACGTGCCCGCGGCTGAAAATACATCCCGTCAATGTACATTTTTAAGGGACCTGATGGCCCGTTGCCGTCGACGTCATGGCTATGTCAACTGCGCGGAGGGCATTTTGCAGATGGCAGACGTTTTACCTCCAGCTTTAATATCGTCGCTCTTAAGGGGGGGGGGGGGGGATTGTGCGCAACATTATCTTCATTCGGGCTAGTTCACTTTTTCAGCATTCAGAAAGCGCGAAAACGACAGAGACGAGAGGAACACATACAACAGGATTGGCCCTGATCCTATTGGATAAGCAGCGCTCCTGTTGTGTCTTCCGTCTTTGTAGTTCGCGCGCTTTATGAATGAACGCTGTGTTTCGCTTGCATTGCGTTACTTCCTACTTCGATTCGTTACTAGAACCGCAAGCAGCTAGTAGGACGGGCCTTGCTGGTATCAAGACGGTTCATGTATACTTAAAATATAAGCAAAACCTGCCCAAAAAGGTCGTACATTTGTAACCTTGTTCATTACACCCCTCAGATGAGGGTGTAAATGGGGTGTTGCAAGGGTGTTTTACTTACCAACACCCCATTTGTGAAAATAAGGGTGTAATAAGGGTGTTCATGAGGGTGCTTTTAATACAAACACCCGCATTACACCCTTAAGGGTGTAAAATTTTTTTACTGTGCAGGTTAGTAGGAGGAGAGAGCCCAGCGAAATTGTGAAGCCGCAACCGGACACATCACAGGAAAAAGCCTTGGAGATTAGTTTGTGCGTGTATTACGCAAAGTGCGTTAGGTATGCGGCGGCTTTTCGAGCGCTTGGCTAGGCTTCGTTCAAGCAGTAGTAAGATGTTGCCGCATTGAGAAAATTCGATGGGCTCAAAAAAAAAACAGAAAACAACAAGCTACGCGATTTTTTTGACTAAAGTGAACTTCGTTTAAGTGACGTACACAGAACAGTTCACGTGCTGCTTCAAAGCGACATCATAACTTCATCTAGCGCAGGGGTCTCAAACACGCGGGCCGCATGCGGCCCGCGAACCTCTTGCTTGCGGCCCGCGGCTCACACCCTGACTGCCTTCATGCCACCTTTTTTCTCATAATAAGTATGTTCGTGATCTAGACAGGCATGACTGGTCTAACGGATTGGCTTTCGTGACGCACCCTACGTGGTCACGATGGGTTGAAACATAACCGTGAAACAGAAACTAAATTTCAGAATTCGTGTCCAGATTTTAGTCATTTTGGCGATCGGTATCGACATGTTGTTGGAATCCTTGCGCCACATCCCCTGCAGAAATGACCCGTACATTAGATGTGGGAAGGATTCCTTTTAAATGGTAACGTACGCTTTGCTGAAAATATGTACAAACCACGGTGGTAGAATATGGTACAAACACACTAAAGCGCCATTGACGCTGAGCCGTCTGCACGTATGGAGCGCCAACGGTTGCTTGCCCGTGAACACCAGCGTCGCCGAAGGGTTAATTCGTCTGTCCGAGCAAAAGAAGCGGCAGTGCAACGCCAGGGCCGAGAGTTAGGCGCATATTTACGCAAGAGAAAGGCGGAGGTGAAACGCCAGCGAATGCGAGGTAACCCTGAGCTTCCGAGGACTCGGACGCAAGCCAAGCGCCAACAAAGACAGGCGAACCCGCAGCTTTGACTCAAACAAACACATGGACACAAATGCGAACAGAGGCCGGCGGATCTTCAGTTATGCTCCGCAGTTTGTACAGTTTCGGCGGAAATACTTCACGATAAGCCTCGGGCATCTGGATGTAGCGCTGCTGCACTCCTGAAGCATTGCGCAACAACAATCGACGTGACGCGTACTTTGGAAGAAGCCTTCCGAGACGCAGTTTCGACGCCGGAAGCAACGTGGATCTCTTTGTGAGAGGATCCACGCTGCGGAGGTCCTTCTGAAAGAATAAGTTATCGAAAGCAGCAGAATTACAAAGAACTGCGATAAAAGGCCCGCAAGCAGTGTCCTTGTTGTATTGTTCCTTCTTGTTTTCTTCAGGCGAGGAATGAAGAGTTCGCAGTTCGGACCGGTCTCGGGAGTTCCTGCCGGTTTCGAAACGCCCTTCCCTCACGCCCTTAACCCTACAGCTGCACAAACGCGAAGCCTTCCTGCAGCCGTAGCATTGCGCAGGCTTTCCTTTCTCTGGCGGCTTAACAAATGGACGTAACTGGACTGCGAGTTGCCCATGGCTGTATTGTTCGCGAGTGCACCGATGCCAAGACCACACGCGCTCGCCTGTTTATACGGTGGCGTTCTTTCACGGGCTTTCACAGAGTCACGTCAGAGCGCCCGCAGGGGTGAGGAGGGGGGGGGGGGGGTCTGGAACTAATATCTGTGGGCGCAAATGACGAGGCGGGGAAGGCCTTTTCTTTGCGCTAACCCTCTGTCGGAGCGGTTCAACATCTCGGGGGCGTAAATTGTGTAAAAAAGGTAATATCTTCTGTGGCCCGGTGTTCTCTGGAACGTAAACAATTAGTCGCGAAAACGTGAGCATGTTTGCCGGCTCCAAGAGCAATCAACGACCGCAGCCAGGGCCTTCTACATCCAGTGTGGCCGGGGTACTTCGGCTGGTTTTTGTTGACCACCCCTCCACTGCCGACTTTCGTTCGTTCATTTATTTGTCAAGCGCCGCACCGACTTGGCGTCTGAGCTGTATCCATTGTAAGCACGAGGGCGCAAGTTCGACTATCGGCTGCGATCGCATTTCGATGGGGGGCGAAGTGCAACAACGCAAGTGCACTTAGGTTTCAGGTGCACGTTAAAGGCCCCCTCGTTGTCACTATAAATCAGGACTCTCCACTACGGCTTGCCTTATCATCATATAACGGCATTGGCCCTCACTACCCCTGAATTGATATTATTCTTGCACAAATGTTCGCAAGTCCAGGAATCCAACGGCATCGACCACGAATTTGTCCCTTCACCACGTCTGCTAAACACGAAAGAACAAAACAATGCTGCGATGCTAGCAGTTTTTTGTCGGTTATGTTGTATATGTAAAATAAATCCTTTATTTTATGTACCAACATTTCGTAATTCTTTCTACAAAAAGCTGGGGCCCGTATTCACGAAAAAGAAATGTTGCACTGGAATTCACATAATCCCACATGTTGAACGCGGCTTATCTCAAACACTTTTCCTTCAATTATTAGACCAGCCGCGTGTTTAGCAAGTACTGTTTTTGACGACTTGCTGGGTTGTTAATTTGACCTTGAGTTCTTTGACCTGCACCTAAAGCTAGGTAAACGGGTCTCTAGCATTCCGCCTCCACGAAAATGTCACCGCCGACGCCGGGATGGAGCCAGGGATCTGCGGGTCAGTAGCTGAGCGTCGTGAACATCCTACCACCGCGGCGGCTTGCTCAGACGACAGTGTATTTAGTTCAGGAGCCGACGGACTTCATTGTGCGAAAAATGAAGGTGAGCGGTACAGAACTCAGATATTTCTTTTTATTGGGAAAGCAATTATATGGAGAGTCTCGACGGTTTTTTGGCGCCGCCTTTGCCGTCGCCGTCATGTCCCGTATAAAGTCCATATTGATAACAATCCCCCGCGCATCGTACATTCTGCCCGCGTGTAAAAGCACGCAAGCGGGCCAACGAACATGGCTGAAGCGGATATCAAACGAGCCGGCCCATCTCCGTCGCTCGGAGGGCGTATGCGATAACATCACCCCACTCGGCAGGCCAGCCGTCAAAGCAGAGAGGAAACGCGTCGCTCGTCTTAACGAGCACGAAAAGACGCGAGGAGGGGGGGGGGGTGTCGCTCGAGCGTCTACTGTGGACTTCGCGCGGTCGCCATCGCTGGCGCGCGTGCTATCTCGGAAGCCATATCGGGCGGCTCGTATACCCATCTACGTTCTGCGCTCTGAACGCGAAGAGACTGCGCGAAGTGTCCCTGGAGCAACCGTATTCTCTTACACCAGCGTTTTGCAGCGTTAAGTGAGATCGGATCCAAAAGAGTTAGCTGCCAGTCTCAGTTCGTATAGCATTACAATTTCTTGCTATCGCATTCACTGCTTCGCTCTTTGGGTGACACTATGATTTTTTAGGAGTGAAGCTCCTTAGGCTCACACCATGTCTGTTGTCGCCATCATCGTAGCTCCCCGTCAGGACCGAATCACAGGTGTTACATATACCGTACATAGAACGTTCATAGCGCGCATATAGGTTTAAAATAGACCGTACTCTGTCCGTGCATCTGTCTCTCCGTCCGTCGGTCCTTGCGTGCATCTGTCTGTCCGGCCGTCCGTCCGTCCGTCCGTGCGTGCGTGCATCCGTCAAGGACGGACGGACGAACAGATGGATTTCATAAACATTCTTTGTATCGTTTTATCCTTTCGTCAATGGAGCTTCGCTCCATCATCAGCATTCACTTCGTGGAATCGGCTGCCAATTTTTCATAAACAGTTTTTTTGCGTTGGTTGGTCATTTCCCGTTAATGAAATCTTAAGCATGAAAATTTCCCTTAAATTTTCTCTTACGAACAATTTAAGCGTAAGACGTTCTTGCGAATACGGGCCCATAAGTAATGTCTTAAAGCAGAACTTCTCTTAAGAAACACCAGCAAAAACGCACATTTGCCTTCAGGCCAGTTTTGTTTAGCTAAAACTGTAGTCAGCATTGTCATTCATAAATGTACGACTCAATAAAAAAAAGTGCACGCAAAATCTTTTCTGAGAGTTGTGCAAGTAGCCTACTTGTAAGCGTATATTTTTGGCCGCAGGAAACTATACAGTCGCTACGCTCCCTGAAACATTGTTTTCGAGTGGCACTGGCATGTCGTCTTTCGTTGTGCCGTTCGTCAGCGTCACGAAAGGCCCAACGAAAAGCCCATCCCAAGATCCTCGAAATGTAGGGTTTGACATTAAATTTTCGCAAATTCAAAATTTTCCGGACAATCCCAATGCTCGATGTCAACACGTTGCCTTACAGACGGGTTTTACAGCGAAAGCTGTTACGAGATCACAACAAGGGCCGTTTTTGGCGCCGTAGTTGTCCGCCGCCGCTGCCTACGGTGTCCGTGACCGCTATCGCGCGAAATACGACAAAAAAAATTGACATAAGAAAAAACATCCAGGATGTAATGGGGTTCGAACCCGAGCCCTCTCCGTGGCAGCCTAGTATTCTACCACAGGGCCATGCCACTGCTCAATACTACTATGGAAAAAGACCCTATAAGGGCGTCATGTCGGACAAGGACCGACGTTAACATATGTAATATATCGTAGTAGAAGACTAAAATAACAACCAGGCGTCACATAATGCGAATCCTGTAACCGGGCGTCACACAATACGATTTACGTAACGAGTGGGTCGTTGAATGCTTCCATCCCATTACAAAGTACTCAGCCATAATTGTTCATCGTCATCACCCACCGCAACAACAAAGTGCACATAATGCCTTGCAAATGCGTAGCGGGTACCTCGCTTCTCCACAGAATGACGAATAAGGGCGTAGGGGGGTGCTTTAAAACTTCACAACAATTATGATTTATGGCGTAGTGGGTATCTTGCAAGCGCACATATATTACACTCTAAGCCGAAAAGGACCAAAAGGGGGGTATGACATTGGTCCTTCAGGGGACTAAATGGGCTGCCACAGATTTTGAACCATTTTTGGACCAACTGCGGGAGTAACTACAGCGGTTCAACTGTTACCCCCTAGCACTTACTCCGCTTGGTTTAAATGTTGGTCCTCGTAGAATGCTCCAGGGGGGACTAACAGTTGAACCGTCTGGACGAATCGAAAAAAAAAATGGCGCCCTTGCACCAGTCGGTATAGTTCATGGTAATACCAACTTAATCAGCATTGGAGACCGTGTTGGGACAAGCGCACAAACATATATATATATATATATATATACACAATGACATCTCTAAGTGAAACACCGCAAACCCCGCCCGCCCGCGCTACACAGCCGAAAATCAGCCATCGGATATATATAGGCACAGTGTCTGACCTCCCATGTAGTGCCGGTGGGAGACTTCTGTTCGGCGTAATAAAACAATAAACATTGACAGCGCAGTACGTCTAAACCTACGTGGGCTTATTCGTAGCACCGAAGAACAGCGATCTTTTAATCTGAATCCGCGTAATCTCGAACGCCCCTTCAGTCAGTGAATTCGAATTATCAGCTGGCACTCGATCGTGTCGGCAGAACCAGCGTTAGCAGTGCTGGTGCACAACTCCGCACACACAAACATAGCAGCGGCGCTTATGCAGGAATGCCGGAACATAGCAGCGGCGCTTATGCAGGAATGCCGGCGAAGCAGTGAGGCGCCCGTCGATGCCGCTGTCGGCTACATGCCGATAACGCCACTAGGCTTACGAGGAGCACGGCTGTACTTACGACCCCCGGCGATCACAACATGCGTTTCCTGAGCAATTTTCGTCGTCGTCATTTTGACACAAAGGAAAAATAGGTGGGTGTTCACTGTCCACGGCGTATTACGGAGTGATGTATATATATATACATGTATAATTACAACGACGAGACCGCTCGCAAGCACGGTTGTTTACTGTGCACACCACCGGCCGCACGATGATTTGTATCGGCACTCGCCTTCATGTTAAATGTTTGACGATGATTGTCGCATGGAGAGAAAGACAGAGTTTGAACTGTACTTTAATCCAGAAGACATTATTTTCCGCGAACCAAATTCTATGCGACGTTTCTTACACCTGTGCCGCAACGCACTCACACCGGCCGCCAGCCCGGCCAGCCGGCTTGGTGCCGATGACGTGCGAAGCCTACTTCGTATATCGCTTCAAAGTTGTGGCCAGTGACTCGGCGGGAACACGACCGCTGACAAACAGCTTACTTTTCTTAGCGCGGTCGGTGTTCTTCGTGGTTCTTCCTAATTCTGCACATTGAAACGTATTATCCGCGGTGTCCGGGCTCGGAGGCTTGCACTTGTTTGGGCCCGGCAGTGCCGGCAGCTCGATAGGGAAGAAACGTGCCGGAACTCATCCGCTCGCTGTGTGCGCCGGCGCGAGTTGAACTTGCCTCTTATAAAAGCTTCGATTCGTTGAATAGTGCTTCGCTTTCACTCTGGCGTACAACCGATATAACTCGTCTTCGTGCTAGCCGACAGGGCCGAGCAGTGCAGCGCGGCAGCAGGCGATCGGCGCGCAGTTACTCTCCCCGTTGGTCTCTTCATTGCCGGGCGTTTGCGCATGACACGCACTGTCACGCATTTACTCCCTGTTGGACGAACCGTCTATCCGTTGGTTTAACGACTGCAGCTAGTCCAAATTTGCTGGATTTCGGCTTAGAGTGTAGTAGCCCCAATAGAGTTTAGAACGGGTTCTAGAAATACCGCTCTTCAAGCTTTTTCTGTAACTGTGCTGCGCTTTTTGCGCAGGCCTGGCGTTTTTTTTATGACACCATCAAGAAATGTCTCAATAAAGCCTTCATAGTAAGTGTTGTCTTTTAGGGGCGAAGCTCCTTAGGGCATAGGCTAGTCCAGGCGTCCTGCGTCGTTGTCGTAGCCACCCCTGTGCGATGACGATGACGCTGCCATCACGGCACAGCACATGGAATGTACCCACTATGCGTCATAACGATGACGCCGATGACGATGACGATCGCGATGCCATACAACACATGGCATCGCGATATGGTCTCACATGCATATCGTTTGACCACATGCAACCAACCACCATCCGAGGAATCTGCATCGATCTCGTCTTTGCAAACTATCGACTACGACCCATCCAGGAACTGCTCTCCCTCCATTTCACCGACCATAAAGCCGTTATAATGAAGGAAGAACGGAAGCCACGGCTTATGTAAACGGTATACCCACGACCAACGAAGAAACGAAAACAAAACGGAAAATCACGGCTCACGAATAAAATATAAATTTCTTGTATATATACACACAGTGTTTGTCACGTCTTTGATTATGTACTGGGCGAATTTCACGGAAGATTCACGGTTTACCGATGAACCTCCGGAGCTTCGCCCGCTCAACACCATTCACTCCGTGGATATGCTCTGATTTTTTTTTTACATTTTTTGTATCACCGGTACAAAGCTTTCATGTGGTGCAGATATATATTCCTATTATGCAAGTATGGGTGGTGTGTAGCTCAGTGGTTGACACTCGCCTTCGGAGACTGGGGTCCTGGTTTGAAACCGCAGCACCGGCAAGAAAACCTATTTTGTTTTATAGATTACTTATCGATAGCGGCGATCGTCTTACGTGACGTACACAGTATTTTCTTTTTTTTTTTAAGCCGGTAAGCGCACGAAGACGACGACAAGAAGACAACGCAAAGCGCGCTGTGTGTCGTCTTCTTGTTCCTGTCTTCGTGCGCTTGCCGGTTTTAAAATGTCACTGCACCAACAAGCTCGGACCCAGCCTCTAATAAAGCTTTCTTGTTGAGTCAGCATAGCAGTGATAAAGTGTCCACAATATTTTGGCGATTATGTGCTTGATTCGTAGCGGTGCACCTAGTAAAGGTTCCATGTTACTTAATGTGCACGTAAGTTGCAGCTGACGTACTACTGCCGTAATGAAGGCGGTACCAATTCGAAAGTTCCGAGTTCGAACCACGTTCATTACCGAAGGCCGACATTACAAGTACGCCTACAGGTAAACTGCCAATTCATCAGCCTCCGCTGTGTCTCAATGTGACTTCCCATTTTCAGCCGCCCAACCTTCGCTTCCACATACATAGCACTTGACTGGTCTGTCGTGCTAAGTAGTTAAAGTTCCCCTAAGTGCCTGACGTCAATTTGCCGTCCAATTAATTGGAAGAACAGAGACCTTGGAAGTGTGACCACTTGCACTAAAGTTCGACTCATTAGGGAAGTTCACAGTGACAGCATTTGCTCAGAAAGTAGATATATCTGCCAAGCTGCCGATAAGAAGTTTGTGGAATGGGTCACTTCTACGGGTTAAACGACAATGATGGCTTTAGTTAGTTGCGTTCGCTGAATTATACTAAGCGTGATTCGGGAACGCGTCTATAATATGTTTTCTAGATAATAGGTCTGGAAAAAAAAATGCTTGATCTCTCCGTTATAGGAATCGGTATGCAGTGAAACCTCGGTGATACATCACGGCTCGCTCGGATTTCGCGGTGATACGAATTTTTCTGTGGTCCCGGCCAAAGCCCATTAGCTTGCATGTAATGAAGTACGGTTGTTGCGAACCGATTTTTACCCCGCGACGTTTGATACGAACGTACGCAAGCGCACAGGTAGGAACAGGTGCTGCCCGCGCTTTCACGGAAGACGCCGCAATCTCGCGCGGGCGCACGCGCTGCGCGATCATCAGCGGTGCGTCGGTGCCTCCGAGATTGTGCACGCGAATCTCGGAGGTGTTAATGCGCATTCGCGTTTAGATTACAGATGGCTTTCGCGTCGCGGGCTTTTTTCTTTCTTTTTTTCTTTTCTTTCTTTCCCAACATGTCGACGCGTGCTGTTGTGCTGGAGGCAGCGGCGTCGTTGTACTGTGTTAACACGTGCCTTTCACGTCGATGCAAGTCATGTCCTCGCAATCAGACGTCGTATAAAACAAGACTGACACTTGGGCTGCGGGTCCATCATGAACTCCTATGAAAGGTGGACGAGTACCCCAAGAGACGAAGCGGACGGTGTTGTCGAATGAGCTAGGCCTCACAACGTACGCGCAAACCTGCCAACACTCTGATTTGCACAGGAGACTCCCGAATTTTGAGCAAACCTCCCGATTCTGCAGGCACGGCCATAAATCTTCCGGAGAGCACCCCCCAACACCACCGCGATAAGAAAAGAAAAGCAAAGAAGGACAGTGGTTCTAAAATTTTCTGGCCTTCATCTATCGTGTGCAAAGTGCTTCTTAAGTCACTTTCACCGCAATGCTCCGGTGTCATACGGAAAAGCGTAGTAAGATTAGGCAGGGACTACTAGTTCCTCGTCGTTTGCTTGGAACCAGTCCTCAATGGCATCCTTATCCCGCTGGGCAGTGACGCACAGACAGTTACCTTGAGAAAGAGGCGTTGAAGGTTTTCTTAACTTGCCCGTCCTCGTGGCAATCCACCTCTTCCCGGAACAGGCACCTCTGGTATTTCTTGTCTCAGTCTTCCACGCGCAAAACCGGCCCGTTGACACCTTTTTTCTCGCTTGGCTACGAGGTGTTCAGCCCGTCTCAAGTGCATGCCTTTCCTTTGAATGCGTCGACGAACTATTTGTCGGGTTCGCAGCCGCCGGGAAGAATTCCAATGCTGATGACGGTCATAACACTGGATTGAATTCTCACTCGGGCCGAAGATGTTTTATTATTTATTTTTTCGCATATATTTCAAACTTTCTCTCTCGGCAAGTGTTGAAGATTGGGCGAGTTGGTTCGTCGTATTTGAACTGGTATAGCGCATTATGGTAAAGAAGAAATGGCCGAGCAGATCGGCACAAGAGGACAGAGCGCTAACTTCCAACTGAGCTTTATTCGCAAATTGCATCAAATATGTAGACTTGCGCAAGCATACAAAGAACACCCGAACGTATCGCCAAGATTAGACACCACCATCGCATACGTCACACACCAAATATTCATAATCGGTTCGCCTGATTAAGGAAGGACACTTCATGTTCAGATATAGCCAACGAAGGGGCGCTGATACATGTGATGCCAGCTTTTGCTATACAATGCGCTTCCATTATTTCTCGAGTGATCTGTGACGGGTGCTTTTTTAATACTTCACATCGGTCAAAGAAAGGGGAGCATCCACAATCGCGGCAATGAATACCAATGTGTCCCTGGATTGCTTTGTGCACATTGTAATGGTGCTCTTTTAACCTTTCATTCAGGCAGCGCCCCATCTGGCCGATGTACCTGTTACCACATGAGAGTGGTATCGAGTAAACAACACCGCTTACACATGGCACACGTGTGGCACACGACCCGATGCAAACACCACTATTCCGTATGTAAGTCCGATCAGAATAGTGGTGTTTGCCTAGGGTCGTGCCTCGCCCCAATCCCTTAGTGACATATATCTTGCATATCATGACCGATTGTTGATAAGCATGCTCGACCAAAGTACTGTCGTTAAAGTATGTCGTTACGTAGACGACTTTCTGGTGTTTATTAACTGCAGTGACGCTGTCTGCCAGCACCTTGTGATGTCCGTGGGTCACAATGAACAAGACGCGTTTACAAGACTGCGTAGCATTTATTGGGGGTAGCAAGAAGACGCCGTATATCGATGCGTTGCTGTCGATAAGCTGGAAGCCGTCTGCCCTGCATGAGCGGGGGGCGCTGCTCGCTACACCTAACCGACGATATTGTGAAGGCTTTTAAAGAATGTTTCAAACCACTTGTATTGACCCACGAGATGCCAGTTGACAACAGCCTACGCTTTTTCGATTTGAACTTGAATTTTACACCTGACCATGTGTGCTGGCTCTATGAACCCAGAACTGGAAAGCCTCTTTTACCCTTTGACTCTTCCCATTCCAAGTTAGTTAAGCGAAGCATTACTAATCTTTGTTTCATCAACTCCCTTAGGAAATCATGTCATCATGCCATGCAGCGCAGCTTTGCAGCTCAAGCTGAACGGCTTTTGAATGCTGGGTACCCAGCTATCCTACTATCATCTATAGCTGAAAAGCTATTAAAACAGACAAAGAAAGATTGCAACTCAGGGGCTCAGCCGGATTCTAATGACCGTAAAAGACGTGTAGGTTTTGCCTTACGTGCATGACATTTCCCATCGACTAAAAAAGACAGGTGAGAAAGGTAGCGTGAAAGTGGTGTTTTCGGCGCCGGACAAGTTACAGCGGCTTTGCAAAGCAATTAATCCCCTTAAATCACGCTTCACTGTATGCTCAACCAAGCACAAAACGCGGTTTGTGCCATGTGTAAGCGGTGTTGTTTACTCGATACCACTCTCATGCGGTAACAGGTACATCGGCCAGACGGGGCGCTGCCTGAATGAAAGATTAAAAGAGCACCATTACAATGTTCACAAAGCAATCCAGGGACACATTGGTATTAATTTGCCGCGATTGTGGAATGCTCCCCTTTCTTTGACCGATGTGAACTATTAAAAAAGCACCCGTCACAGATCACTGGAGAAATAATGCAAGCGCATTGTATAGCAAGAGCTGGCATCACATGTATCAGCGCCCCTTCGTTGGCATGAAGTGTCCTTCCTTAATCAGGCGAACCGTTTATGAATATTTGGTGTGTGACGTATGCGATGGTGGTGTCTAATCTTGGCGATACGTTCGGGTGTTCTTTGTGTGCTTGCGCAAGTCTACGTATTTGATGCTATTTGCGAATAAAGCTCAGTTGGAAGTTAGCGCTCTGTCCTCTTGTGCCGATCTGCTCGGCCATTTCTTCTTTTACCATAATGCGCTATACCAGTTCAAATTTCTCTCTCGGACAACGCTGATTTTTCACTCACTACCAACGACGCCGCCGCTGGTGCCAACACGGGAATTCTAGCGAAACGAGCTATTTAACTCTATCGCGTTAACATCTCATGGCATCGATTGTAATGCTGTAGGAAACAGTTAGCATACGCTTCTTGTGGAATCACTCCAAGAACCGGTCACGTGTTGTTGGATATTCTCAACAATTGTTTTAGGTTATGCGCATATCTTGTGGAATAAATTGCTAGACGGGAA
This sequence comes from Rhipicephalus appendiculatus, assembly GCA_030522465.1. Taxonomy (NCBI): domain Eukaryota; kingdom Metazoa; phylum Arthropoda; class Arachnida; order Ixodida; family Ixodidae; genus Rhipicephalus; species Rhipicephalus appendiculatus. The sequence continues at coordinate 44,632 of JALIZH010017153.1, read as the reverse complement.
TCGATACGTGGTGGACACATTTATTCGCGGAACGACTCCGCAGCTGCACATTTACGCTTTTATTCCGTGATGCTTTAAACAAATCACATACGTCACAAGTAATCATAAAATCGCAGCCATCTGAAAACTCATAGTTAGCAGTTCAGCAGCTGCTTACCGCATATTGTACACACTGTAGGTATAAGTGCTATAGAAATTAGGTATCCACGTCAGAATCGACGGTCGCTGGAAAGATCATCTCCAGGTTTCTAGACCTGCCTACGTACGTACGTAGCGACAGAAATATTTCGAGCCTTTTAATGGATGGCGCTAAGTGAGATGATATTGGCTGCCAGACGACGACTCTGAGGAACAACAGAAACACTGGCGTCGAGAAGGTTGTTTACCACTGCCTCCGTTGACCTTCACACAGTCTGCACCAGTCCACGTTGTATACAATAAATGGGCATCACGAGGAGGAGACATTTGCCCCGATATACAGAATGCTGAACTAGACAACAACGAACTCGCTCGCACTCTTCAGCGAGGTCACATTTAGAGCGATGCCTGCGGGGCTAGCGCCTGCTCTTCGCTTGAGTAAAGCGGCTTTAAGCTTCATAATAATTCAGCCCAAAACGGCCATCCCTACACTTCACTCGTTCAAATCTTCATTCTTGAAAATATAAACGCAGAACAAGACCTTCGCTCGTGTATTCGTCTACGCAAGAATAACGTCGTTAGGGCGGCTTCCAGCCGCTCGCTTATCATTATGCCGGGAAAGAAATCCCGTTATCCTACGCGGACACTGACTAGTACTTTCGTGGCTGGCGCCCAGTTTTCCGCCGTTGTAGTGAAACCGTTAGGTCGTGCGAGGCGAGAGCCCCTGGCTCTGAGCACTCCAGTCGATGCTAATCCAATTTCATGATCCCGTTGTGGGCGGATTAGCTGGAACACCCCCTTTCGCGGGTGGCGGAATGGAGACGCTGAACTCGTTTATGCATCCCGGTTTGATTGGGATCTGCTGCATGCATACACACAGACTGACATGTCTAATACGGTTCGCTTGTTCCTGTCTTTTCTTTCTTTGTACCCTGCGATATAAAAGCAAATGTTTTCGGCTCGGTGCACCCCAGTAAAAAAGGACAATGCGCTTTGGACGGAGTTCACCTGCTTTAATGCGGTGTGCGTTCGCGGGATGCTGTTTGCAATCTACAGTTTGAACCTCTGGTGGTAATATCACTGGATACCGCCTTTTCTTTTTCTTCCTGACCTTTACACTACAATTGTCACCCACTTAAATGATATACTGAACTTAATCTACTAGGTAGATATAATTTACTGTGAGCTATTTTACCTCAAAGTTGCTGCGGTAACAAATCTAGTAGTTGAAAATCGCACACGCGAGAGTTCGGCTACATAGCGGAAAGGACGTCCTCCGACCAATCCAGAAGGCAGAGATGGGGCCAAACAATAAGTACTTGCGCTACTGCAGGGGCTTTGGCAAATGCGAGTAAGTGCGCACTGGATTTCATATATAGTAGCCCGTCTTGGTATAGGCAAACGAGCTCTGTTGCCCCCCATAAAGCAGTTAACCACTTGTTTAGCACACAAAGCTGTGACAATTTAGGGCCCCTTGGGAAATTAGTTTTTTATCGGAATTCCGCAAGGCGGCGTAAGGGTTAAGAAAGGGAACATTGACAACCACGCGTTTCTAGCACGAAGCCACAAGGAAACCCATTCGTATTTCCATACGGAAACCCATACAGAAAGCTTCGCTGAAAAATTCGTGCTGGTTCGGAGATCGAATCCAGGACCAAGGGCTTTCCGGGACGCGCGCTTTACCAATAGGGCTAGACAGGAAAATAGCAGTTGGCAGCGCGAGGGTGAATTCAGCGATAGCTCGAAGCACATGGACACACATTAGGCGTGTCCATGTGCTTCGAGTTGTGGATTAATTGCGTGAAGTTGCTTGCCCGTATTGCCTACCTGTGTGTAGAATTCAAGTTCATCAAATCCCCAGGAAATGTGTAGTTAATCGTTTCGGTTAAAAAGAAACAGAAACAATCCTGAAGCATTTGTACAATCCCTTCTTATCCTGTGGTGCGTTCTCTTCGAATTGAAGCATTCCACAATGGTGAAGACATTGTCTGAGTCCATGAAGCAGCTTTTGGGAAAAAACAGGAGCTACGAGGCATTTTCAAAAATTACACCATCTCCCACTAAATTATGAGAGACGCCGTAGTGGGGGCTCCGGAAATTTTGAACTCCTGGGGTTCTTTAACGTGCACCTTAATCTAAGAACACGGGCCTCAAGCATTGCCGCCCCCCATCGAAAATGCGGCCGCCGCGGCTGGGATTCGATCCCGCGACCTGCAGATCAGCAGTTTGAAGCATTCCCCAATGGTGAATACATTGTCTGTGAGTCGATGAAGCAGCTGTTGGAGAAACAGGAGCTACGAGGAATTTCCAAAAGAAATGCGGAGAGACGTACACTTCATTACAGGCACCGGAGGGCCCATATACGGCAGCGTTGAGTCACCGCATGTGTGTCGTCTAATCGTTCCTGTACCCGTGATTTATTGTTATTGCAAATAATATGAGCGCTAAATACGGACACGCTGCGCGGATAAAATCCATCGAGAAGCTTCTGCGTTCAATGCCAGGTCGACAAACGCGCTTTGCGCGCAGTTATCAAAACCAAAGGCTGTATGGCGAGACACTTGCTTTCGCAAATCATTAATCTTTACACAAGAACGAATTAAGTTATTCATTTCATATTTCTAAAGACCAGACCTCCTTTTCGGACGTCGCGCCTCTGATTCTCTAGACGCACGCCTCAATTCACTTGCAGATAGAATTGGATATACCACCACGCGTTAGATCTAACGTGCAGACGCAAACGTGCACTAACGGGAGCTTATCATGGAATACAAGCATTGCCTAATGACAGTTGCGCCTAACAAGAAGAAAAATATAGATCTTGCTAAACATCGTCATACGGCAGTTCTCTACGTAAACCAATGGTCCGAACTCCCACGTTTACTTATCTGCGAACGGACCACTCCGTGGAATGGACACACGCTGCTTCAACCGTGCACGCCAACGGTGAATGTTCTGGAGCGAATGAGGCGGCTCTTGCGTCAGTAGGCGCTCAATTACCGGCGGAAAAAGGCCTTCACTGGACTGAGGCCCCACATAACGTAAGCCGACATGCCTGCATAAAACTCACGTGGCGTGCGCAGCTGTATTGACATCAGCCGTGTCTCGCATTCACGTATAGGCTCGGCAAGCTGAACTGATTATGAAACAAACTTGGGCGCTCATAACGGCGTCGAATGCGTCTGACAGCTCACCGAATGGCTTTATGAGAGCGAGAAAGCCAGATAGGCGAGTGACGATTGCTTCTTTCTCTTTTTTGCCTCCCTTCGATGAACGCCCGCAGCGTGGGCAGCACCTGCAATCATCCTAGAGACGAGGAAAGATAGAGAAACACGTTGCCTGTCACGCTGTCACCATCCACTCTACTTACGAGACAAGTGGAAACATATTCGCGTACGTCCACTTAGGTCAAAGCGTTTCGCTGCCAAATACATGAACGGATAACCGAGGTTTTTGTACGAGTGTTACGATCACAACACATTGCGCATCTGTCCTTGCACTCACTCGGCTTTCACTTGCTCATTGTGTCATTTCGTTCGACGCATTCCCCTCGATATTGAGAGGAAGTCGCATAACCTAATGGGGAGTGTCGGCAAACGTGCAAATATTTGAGCAACATGAAGTGCATGAGTACAAGAAAATAAATGGAATCTGAAGAGAATACTAATTTAGACCGTGATCGCAAATTGGACTGCGAAAAGTCTTTTGGAGAGTTGATATTGTTAACTCTTTTCCTCTTCTGGTGGGTGCCGGCTTCTTCTCACGCGCATTATATCGCTATAAGACTGCTACATTAGCGCTACCCACTACCGGCTGCCGCACTATTCTAAGTCCATTACAAATATAGCCTTGCCTGTATTCATCGGTATAAGGGTACCATGGATGGTGCCATAACTCGGGCGCCATTTTCCAACAGCATGGTGCAACAAGAGCCAATAAGTGAACAAATTCATGTTCACATTGACGCCGTGAGACACGGCAGCCAACAAGACGTGACGTTTGCAGCAGTTGCCGTTGTATTCGAATGATAGCTTCAATCAAAGGTCAGCGAAACGCAATGTGGAACTCGCCCTGACTTACTCAAGAAGTATATTTTGCCCTTATGGCTTACTCTCGCTCACACTGACCAAAATTTCCCTCAACCGCGCTCGCTCAGACTCAGTCTCACCGAAATGTCCCTCAACCGGAGAGGCGTGCCTCTCCGCACTGAACTTGAGCAGCCAATTGGCGACTCATGGCCACGCCGCGCAAGCCGCAGCTGACAGTGGGGCCCTGGACAAGGGGACCCACCCACAGTCACCAGGGAACCTTATGCAAAGTTGTTTTTCTCTCTCGGATTCATACTCAGTCCGTTGCGGTGGATAAGTGGTTACGCTGCTCGGCTGCTGACCCGAAGGTCACGGGTTCGATCCCGTCCGCGGCGGTCGCATTTTGGTGGAGGCAAAATGGAAGAGACCCGTGTACTGTGCGATGTCGGTGGACGTTAAAGGAAAACCAGATGAAATTTCCGGTGCCCCCCCACTATAACACGACCCTCATAATCATGTCGCGGTTTTAGGACGAAAAAAAATCAGATATAATAATATCGAACTCATACTCGCTAAAATTTCTCTCCACTGCACTCACTCACACTGAAACTACACAAAATATTACCCACCCGGACTCACTTAGACTCACGGCTTGATGTTAGTCTGATGATTCTGTGTTACCGCACTCAAGAGTGCGTTAGCCGACCTATGGTTCCAATACGACAAAAGGATTATTCAAAACACAGAAGAAAAACAAGCATTGAGAGTGGAGGAGACTGGGGCCCACAAAAAAGCGTGAAGCGTAAGAGAAGAAAAAAGGAAACGTTTTCCAGCGAGGCATCCTCTCGAAGTAAGCGCAAGCTGGCCCGTAAACACGAACCGGGCTAACTACGCTTTGCGGCCAGGGTAGCAGATACAACTGCCTATTCTGAAAATGTATCTTGTGGTTGTCCTGTGTCCCGTCATTTTACTGTCTAGCAGCACTTCAACCATACTCTTGGGAAACACATCCTTTTAGCACCAGCCTAATAATCCGGCCTGAGGAATTCGCAGCACTGTGCGGGCCTTTGTTTCTTTAGGTAAGAGAAGTGTAAATTTAAGGGTGTCTTTGTTCCCATTAATATTAGGTAAGGGAGAAACTCTTAAGCACCGATGGTAGCATCGGTCGCGTAATAAACTGTCATTTTTCGTCATTTCTCGTCATTTTTCGAAAAGTTTTCATTGCTCTTAACTTGAATAGCGCATTTTCTTTGTGGTACTGCGAAGTTGCTTTAATGCTTTTTTTTTTTTTGCACGGCTGGGGGGAATTCCTGGATAACTATAAACTCATTGTTGCCAAACTTGTTGCCTCTACAAATGCCATTTAGAGTGACTTTTGCATGATACTACAAGCACAGTTTAGGAAAGATGGATAGTCTTTTGCGAGGCTTTGGAACAGACACTAACGCGGATGCGGCGTATATGAAGACAGATCACCACCAAATTTTCCCTTTGTGTTGCCTAAGGAGGGGTAGGAGGATGTCGTTGGTTGCTGGAGGATTTAGCCTTGCAAGAAGTGCGGGCAACTGCCCCGCCTGCTTGCTTTTTCTCTGTGTGTATTACCATGGTAAGAAAACAAAGAACGGATGAAACACACTTCCATAAAGAGGCTCGCTACACATGGTCAGCAAAGAGGCTGGAAAATAAGCAAAATATACTGCCGCACCATGGTACTGTGCCATTGTTGTCAATGCAGTGTTCAGAGATCAGCGCTCGCGATTTCACTCGCGCGAAGTGGCTCTCTCTTTCTTTCTCTCTTAATGTTCTACTCCCCTCCACCGCTTACAATGTACGAGAGTAAACCGGATATTTGGCCCAACTCCCTTTCCTCCTTTTACTTCATATCTATCTATCTATCTATCTATCTATCTATCTATCTATCTATCTATCTATCTATCTATCTATCTATCTATCTATCTATCTATCTATCTATCTATCTATCTATCTATCTATCTATCTATCTATCTATCTATCTATCTATCTATCTATCTATCTATCTATCTATCTATCTATCTATCTATCTATCTATCTATCTATCTATCTATCTATCTATCTATCTATCTATCTATCTATCTATCTATCTATCTATCTATCTATCTATCTATCTATCTATCTATCTATCTATCAGCCACACATGCGTGTTTGCATTTTTATCCATTGATTAACTTCAGCGAAGAATCGGCACAAGTTTTAAGGCCGTCATTCACGAGCGCGAAGGGCTTGTTATGCATATGTGTTGGCGGACGCATGCGGCCATAACTTTACCTGCCGCCCTGAAAACTCTATAGTAAACATCCGAAAAATTTCGCAATACCTTGCGTCTTACGTTCCAGAACAACGTCATAAATATAAGAAGCTTGACAATAATAGAGACGATAAAAATTAGCACCACCTAACGCAAAGTCTGCGTGAAAGACAGAAGTTTACGTGTTGCGTCATGTACAACTCATCGCCTAGGTAAACTGACGTAATCGTATCAGAACTGTCAATTGGGCGAGTTGGTGTATTTCCATCTTGAACGAATAAAAGCGCGACACAAAGTCTGTCGTTCCTTTATCGTCCTCGTTTGTGTCGCGCTTTTATTCGTTCAAGATGACGTAATCGTACGCTTATATTCTTCACCCCGTTATAAAAGATGTCTTTTAAGTAATGACGATTACATTATGTCATTTTCATCGGATAACCTTAAACAATATTTATGAAATTTTCTACATCGAATGCGAACTAGGCGCCTGGAACACTAAAGCATAAGTCATTATTCTTGATCATTAAAGAAAGAAGTGTAAATTTAAGGGCTCGTTTTACTTTGTTAGACACAATATTACTGAGACCTAACCGGCAATGAAGCCAAGGAAAGTATAGGGGTATATATATGTCTGTTAGTTCTCATTAATATTCTTGATCATGTTGTTCGATAAGCGGACAAATTTTCTCTCGTACATTAAAGAACCTTCACTTAGTATAGTCACGAAACTTATAAAAATGAACATACGCACACGCACACACGCACACGCACACACGCGCACACACACACACACACACACACACACACACACACACACACACACACACACACACACACACACACACACACACAAACAAACACACACACAGACAAAAGCGTTCGCCAAAATCACGAATCGCCTTAAAGTAGCCTACGCGCTAGACATGGTATACAGCGAAAGTTCTTTTCAGACGCCTCTGGACGGAATATTTTCCCCGTTCATCAAAAAATTACACCATCTCCCGCTAAAGGGAACCATGTGTAGATGTGAAGTAGCGGGCGCTATCGCTTACACTGGCGGCGGCGTTGACGCTGGCGCTCATCGCAGCGTTGCGCAGGAGAGAAAACTGGGGAGGCGCAAAGCAGGCAGTGATGGAGCAGTGTTTCCTACTGGAACATGCCAATCGCTGCTAATGGGCAATGAGAGACAGAAGACTCCAACTGGACACAGAGACCCGCACTCCGCTTTTAGTTAACGCGCACGCTGCGAATTTTTATTGTTCAACAACGCACAGGAGAAATCTCCCACCGGCACCACCTTGGAGGTCAAGATCCATTGCCATATATACGGGGTGGCCAGTGAACGGTTGTGCAGCGCGAGCAGTCGGTTTTTTCAACCAAGAAACTCGCTAGCAGACGCTGCCTGCGTCGGCGTCGCGAGGCGAGAGAGGGGGGGAGCGTAGGAGAGGAGAGAGAGGGGATGACACGCATGCGCAGTGGGAGTGTGAACGCCGTGGGCAGGGATGCGTAGAGGAGGGGGGGAGCGTAGGAGAGGAGAGGGGGGGACGCGCATGCGTAGTGGGAGTGTAGACGCCGCGGGCAGGGATGCCTAGAGGAGAGAGGGGGGGGAGTGTAAGAGGGGAGAGAGGAGGGGAGGCGCATGCCCAGTGAGGGTGTGGTTGCCGCGGGGAGGGATGCCTAGAGGAGAGAGAGGGGGGAGAGGAGGTTGTCTATTTTTATTTTTTTTAAAGGGTTTGCGCATGCGTAGTAAGGGTGGACACGCGGCACACCACCACCACCGGATTAAGCTTCGCCATCAGATGCTTCACATCTAAAACAAATCACACCGCATAGCTGATGAATTATAGTCGTTCTATAAAAATGATTATATTGCTTAGCACACAAGAAATATGAAACCTCCAACAACCCACGTGGGAAAGGTCCGCGATGGTAAACCGAGCACAGAAAAAGACGAGAATCTATGTACACGTGCACTGTCAATTTTAAATGAGAATGCATTTCATAGTCGGGCTATGTCAGGCATCCGGCGTTGTGCGGCGTTGGCGTTGTCCGCGGAGGAGGAGGAGGAGGATAGGTTGAGGAGGTGTGCGCGCCGGCAGGTGTTAGATGTGAAACATCTTATGGCGAAACTTAATCCGGTGGTGGTGGTGTGCGGCGTGACCACCCTTACTGCGCATGCGCAAACCTTTCAAAAAAAAATAAAAATAAAAAACCTCCTCTCCCCCTCCTCTAGGCATCCCTCCCCGCGGCAACCACACCCTCACTGCGCATGCGCCTCCCCTCTCCCCTCCCACGTTCCCCCCCCTCTCTCCTCTAGGCATCCCTGCCCGCGGCGTCCATACTCCCACTGCGCATGCGCGTGCCCCCTCTCTCTCCTCTCCTACGCTCCCCCCTCTCTCCTCTAGGCATCCCTGCCCGCGGCGCGCATACTCCCCACTGCGCATGCGCGTCCCCCCCCTCTCTCTCTGCTCTCCTACGCTCCCCCTCTCTCGCCTCGCGACGCCGACGCAGGCAGCGTCTGCTAGCGAGTTTCTTGGTTGAAAAAACCGACTGCTCGCGCTGCACAACCGTTCACTGGCCACCCCGTATATATGGCAATGGATCTTGACCTCCAAGGTGGTGCCGGTGGGAGATTTCTCCTGTGCGTTGTTGAACAATAAAAATTCGCTGCGTGCGCGTTAACTAAAAGCGGACTGCGAGTCTCTGTGTCCAGTCGGAGTCTTCTGTCTCTCATTGCACATTAGCAGCGATTGGCATGTTCCAGTAGGAAACACTGCTCCATCGCTGCGTGCTTTACGCATCCCCAGTTTTAATAATAATAATAATATCTGGGGTTTTACGTCCCAAAACCACTATATGATTATGAGAGACGCCGTAGTGGAGGGCTCCGGAAATTTTGACCATCTGGTGTTCTTTAACGTGCACTGACATCGCACAGTACACGGGCCTCTACCATTTAAATGCGAATGCATTTCTTAGTCGGGCTATGTCAGGCATCCGGCGTTGGCGTTGTCCGCGGTGGCCTCGGCAGGTGTTATAGTGAGTGGAGAGGAGGAGCGCGCTCTGGTGCGTGAGGGCGCTCGCATCGCGGGAGCTCGGCGGAGCTATATATGAAAAAAAAATTTTTAAATAAAAAAAAAGAACAAAAAAAAATTAAGAAAAAATTTTAAAAAAAATAAAAAAGATGAAAAATAAACAGAAAAAAAAGCAAAAAAAAAACAGGCGCTGCGCCGTGCTCCCGACCAGGCTGCAGAAATTAGGCGCCTTTTCCTTCTTCGAACCACAACCACCATATATAAATGGAGTGAAGCGCGCGCGAAATGCATTCGCATTTCCTCACGATTCCCTTCGGGGAGGCGGGGGGCATTTTTTTATGAAAGGGAACTTGTGAGTGTGTGGCCTGCGCGCCCCGGCGGCTGCTTGCAGCGCGTTCAAGCGGGAGCGAGAGCAACAACAGCCTCTTTTCGCGTCATGTAGTGGCGAGCAAAACAACCAGTCATTGGTGATATGGAACCGACCCGGCCTCTCGCATAATCGCCTTGAAGGGGGAGGGGGTTGCAATCTTGCCGCCTGGTTCCATATCACCAATGACTGGTTGTTTTGCTCGCCACTAGTTGACGCGAAAAGAGGCTGTTGTTGCTCTCGCTCTCGCTTGAACGCGCTGCAAGCAGCCGCCGGGGCGCGCAGACCACGCGCTCGCGTGTTCCCTTTCATAAAAATTGACAGTGTACATATAGAACTCACCTTTTTTGCGCTGTGCGTGGGCGTGTCCGTACGTTTGTATTACTTAGTTGTGGGGAATAAAACCAATGTGGAATTTGCTGGAAAGATACGGGAAGCTAATAAATATGTGAAAGGTGACAAGGCTATTGCCGAAAACGAATTATGGCAGACTGAGCGCCTTTTTCGAGCTACACGCGTGCACCGAGTTCTCAATATTTCAGGCCGACTGGCCTGCTATGGCCTGTCGACGCGACTTGCTGCTGATTTTCGCTTGTCTCCTTGCTACGGTTGCCTATGTGTGAAATGTGTAAGAAGTGGGCAGAAGTCGACTACTTCTTACCTTTACAACATGTAGACAAGCTTTGTGCAATGGCTTTGCGCTGCTGATTTAACTGTACTTTAAGTTACTGACACTATGTTCAGTGCATACACTAGCACACTTCAGACACTTGCACCGGATTCACAGAATAATAACATGATATGATGCTCCTTGTAGAGCGCTCTATAACACGCCATCCTTGATGCAATTCGGTTTAAATGAAACGACTAGATTGTGGTGGATCTTACCGAATGCTTGAATGATGGAATGCCCAGTATTATGTATTTAACTGTTCACATAGGCCAAGAATTATGAATACCCAGAACCATTGCTATTTAGCTTCTTCGATGAAATTTGCCACACGAAGAAGCCAGGAATGATAATTGCCCTACCAATGCTGATTATTATTTATTAATATTTTACTTTTCTACCACGATATATGCCCAGTATTATGTATTTAACTGTTCACATAGGCCAAGAGTTATGAATACTCAGAGCCATTGCTATTTATCTACTTCGATGAAATTTGCCACACGAAGAAGCCAGGAATGAAAATTGCCCTAACAATATTGATTATTATTTATTAATGTTTTACTCGTCTACCACGATATATTACATGTGTTAACGTGGTTTATTGCCCGACAGGACGCCTGTATAGGGCATTTTTACGGAGGAGTTCCAAGCACCGGAGTGGTTCTGTGGTAGAATAATCGACTGTGACGCAGTAGGCGCGTTCGAATCCCATTCAATCCTAGATGTTTTTTATTACTTTTTTTTTATTTCTTGCGAAAGCAGTTAGAGACACCGGCAGCGGCGGCGAACAACTGCGCCACCAGAATATGCTGTTGTGATCTGATAACAGCTTTCACTCTAAAAAAAAGCAACAAATCAAGCATGTCAACAGGCTGGTAAGGGCACCAAAGTTAAGGGCATTCATTCGAACAGAGAGATCGAGGAACCAAGCCAGCGTCACATTAAACGAAGATATCACCATATGTCGTTCAGATGCATGCAGCTGTATGCCAGCAACTACGAATCGCGTCGTGTAACCCGGTTTATTTATATCAAATGTCCTAATAAAGTAAATTTGTTTTCTTGTTTTTCAAGACTCCGTGGGAAACTGTACAAGAGCAAACTTACTGTCGTTCTTAGTTATCTCCCATGTTTTTTCTTGTTTTTTTTTTCACATTCCAATTGCTAACAAAACAACAGAACAAAAGGAAACTTCAAATCGAAAACTACAACAGAAGCGAGTCTAAGAAGTCGGGCCAGTAGCGAAAAAAAAAAAGGAATAAATAACAAAACACACATTATTTTCTGCGATATCGGCGTGGTAAGAATTTAAAATGGGACATTCAAAGTGATCTCCGAGACACGGAAGCAATTACGAATGCCGTCGTAGTAGAGGAGTTGGAGCACAGAGAATTTCAAAAAGAGTAGGCACATCAGTGAGCATAACGCTACGATACTTAATCTTTGTGCCTTCTGTAGCGTATCATCGCTGCGCGGGGGGCACGAGCACTAATTAAAAGCTGGGAGTTCGCGTTGGGAATACTTCGTATGTTAATGAACCTCGTCTGAGTACTGTTGCTAGGGGCTTGGAAAGCTTGAGGAAATGTCTCAGCACGTTTTTCTTTTTTTTTAATAGACTATCACGAGGGCTTAGTGTATGTGGGAAGTGTATATTTTGGCCGTATACATGTGGAACACGTACGTCGAAATATGTATGAAAAATGGCGTCATGTTGGTAAATGAAGCGCACAGTGAGACTTTTATCCTATGAGAATCTTACAGTTTGCCGATAAACATTTTAGCAAAAAATTTACGGTCAGAATTTCTGTACTCTTATCCATTTAGGCAGACGATTTCTGTAATGTAACGTATAACAAGTCACACTGTTCACATGTAGGTAATAAGTTACATATGTAGAATTTATATTGAGGAAAATATGGCAGTAATTCTGGCAGCAATGCGACATGAATGCATTGAACTTGTATATGTAAGACAAGATTACTGCGTAGTCGAACGTGTTTATGTGCTTCTTTTTAAATAAATTCCGACTCGGACCGAATGCAGATATACACTGATGGGTCGGTCTAGTCCAGCAGCTCATCAGGTGCAGCTGTAGTTCCGGCTGCAGCAATAACAATAAAATTTAAATTCTCGCAACGACGTCTACGGCAGCAGAGCTTGCTGCTATGAGAGCCGCTTTACAATATATCATTCCAGAGCGTCCATGCAAGTGGGTCATATTCTGCGATTCGAAGGCAGCACTTCAGAGTTTGCAGTTTGCCATGCGGAAGAGGACTCATGAGCAATTGGTGCATGAAACAAGAATTTGTCACCATCAAGCTCAAGCAAGAGGACATGACATTATATATCAGTGGCTACCCGGACATATCGGTATTACAGGGAATCAATTAGCCGACGATGCAGCCCGCTCAGCCCATGAAGGAACCAGTGTGGTTCCCATCCCTCTATATCAAGGACTGATGCGGCAAGACAACTTTCTTTGCTGGCTCGGAATCTTACATGCACGTTTTGGTCGTCTACCAGCTTCCAAAGGTGTCACCTGTATAAACTGGATCCTTCGCTCAAGCTACAGCTACTATCACAACTTTGCCGCTCCGATGCGACACTGTTATGCCGCCTTTGGTTGGGTGTTGCATTTACAAAGGCGTACTCGTTTCGCATCGGTATGGCGGACACCTCTACATGCGACTCCTGCGGAACAGAAGAGACCATCGAACACGTCCTGTGCAGCTGCCCTCGCTATGACGCCCAGCGATGCCCGCTCCGGATGGCTTTGAACCAACTGGACTCTAGACCTGTTTTCTTTACAGAAGATTCTAGGACCTTGGACGTGCGCTTCGATAGCGCAGAAAGCAACAAAAGCGCTAATGAAGTACTTGAACTCAACAAATCTGAGCGACCGCCTGTAGACTGGATGTGCTCCCCCAAGTGTGCTCGTGCTTCTGTGTGTCTCTCTTTCCTTCTCTTCTTCTGTCTCTCTTCGCCCCCCTTTATCCCTTCCCCCCAGTGCAGGGTAGCAAACCGGACGTGCGTCTGGTTAACCTCCTTGCCTTTCCTTGCATCTCTCTCTCTCTCCCGGCGGGCTAGCTATGCTTCGCATTACGACGATTTATCTCAAAGAGGCTGTGGAGGCTTAGGCATTACAGCCTAGTCAAGGTAACCCATTATGTAAGCATGCTGTATTTCGCGTTCATGCGTCCATATTTCGATGGGTGCCAAGTGCAAAAAAAAAATGCGTTCGTGCGCTTGGATTTATGCATACGTTATAGCCTCTGTTGCTCCACATTACTGAGGTGTCACTCGCTACGCTTGTGTCCCATTTTATATCGCAGTATAGGCTCTCAAAACCAGATCATCTATTTTACTTTATTCTGTTACTGGGACTAATAATTAAACAGCTACATCGGCCAGATGAGCGGCATATTTGCAGAACTCCGGAGCTCAAAAGTTTCATGATATTAAAGTACACGACAATATGAGGTCATGCTGCCCAACAGCACAGCTAAACGCCAATTTGAGAACACGAACAGAGAGAGTAACGCTGTCTCGCGAGAATATGTTTTGTTTTGCTTAACTATCGGTAGACTGTCCGCAGTAAACAAAAGGGAAATGTACTTGTTAATCAAATTGACAAGCGCTGTAAAGTCAGTACCATCAAGAAGACAACTGATGGAGCATATGACACCATAAATCTTTTTCTTATTGGTTGCACACCGGTACTAACTTTAAAAATACCAACCGCTCCATAGTGACCGTTACCTTCCGGAACTTTGCTGTAAATAACTAGCGTAAATGATCGAAGGGTTGAGATTCAGGGCATGCTCGTATGACTCATTTTGCGCATTTTACCCTTAAAACACTTGCGTCTCAATATTCTGCGCTTGTCCGGGTCAAAGGCAGAGCGAAAAAAAATAATAATTCCTTATTCCGCCCGTACTAGCTTGAAAAATAAACAAAAAAACTTGACTTTCGACTTAACTGCAACGCGTAGCCAACTTTTAAAAGTCTTTATAGGAAGCCAAGCCAGGCGCCTCTCTAACAAGACTGCTTTCCGTAAAATCTTAACCATCTGGCATAACTTAAATCATTCTAAACTGAGCTGCTAACGAAAATATACATCCTCACTTCCGGGTGCTTCCGGCAGCTATTTTTATTGATGAGCAAGCCATAGAGAGAGAGATAAATTTTAATGAAGTCCTGGAGATGTTTGCCTGGCTTTTCGCCTGACATGCTACTCCAGGGGCTGGGTGATGATTATGATATTTACACTGAGAGACACATAGCACCACACACACACACACACACACACACACACACACACACACACACACACACACACACACACACACACACACACACACACACACACACACACACACACGCACACACACACACACACACACACACACACACACACACACACACACACACACACACACACACACACACACACACACACACACACACAAGCGCGTAGAGTACACTATTTACAAAGTTTCATTCAGGATCGTGGCCCGCAAGAAAGTCAGAAGCGCTTTTGTGGCGCGTAATGCACTGGAGCTGGTTTGCCATGGGCCCGGAATATGTCTTAACTCCAAGTTCGAGTCCCGTTGGAGCAAGCGATCATTCAAGACAAGTCGTTTGTTTCCAAATAACCTTAGTTTCACTAATTTTAGGGGCGAAGCTCCTTAAGCCGTGGGTCGTGCGTCCTCGATGTATGTAGTTGTAGGTAGCCACCTCTCGTTTAGTTCTTGGAATGTCCGCTAGATGGCGGTACTTGTATATGATGATATATTCAGGGGCGAAGCTCCTTATGGCATCACCTTGGCGGTCCTCGGTTGTCCATGCATTCTGAGTAGCCAGTAGGCACTGGATTTCGACCTCCAAGGTAGTGCCGGTGTGAGATGTCTCCTGTGCGTGATTAAACAATAAAAAAATTTCACAACGTACATGTAAAATTAAAGTGAGCTGCGAGTCGCCATGACTCTCATCGACCCTTTAGTAAAAATGCGCCCGATCTCACGTCGTTGATGATGTACTGCGCAGAATTCGCGGAAGATTACCGGTTTACCGACGCACCTCGGAAGCTTCGCCCACTCATCATCATTCACTCCGTGGATATGGTGTCGTCATCTCCAGTTCTCGTCTCGTTTCCGAGAGGGCGCTGTCCTATAGACATGCGTACAATATGGCGGTTGGGTGAAGGTACGCTAGATGGCGTTGGCGGTGCAGCTGCTCTCCGATTGCGCGGACCGCCGTACGAGTGCGCTTGCTGGATCGTGCTGCTTGGCGGACCATGGACGACGACCGGTCGTTGAAGTTTGAATAAAATTTCACACACACTATCGCTTTGATTACCGCTGGGCGAAACCACTGAAGATTTCACGGTGTAACCATGATTGCTTCAGTCACCATAACTCTCATCGACCCTTTAGTATAAACACGCCCGATCTCACGTCGGTGATGATGTACCGGGCAGAATTCACGGAAGATTCACGGTTTACCGATGAACCTCCGCAGCTTCGCCCACTCATCATCATTCACTCCGTGGATATGCTGTGTTTTTTTTTCGTTGTTCATAAAGAGCGAAGATCCGACTACACGTTCTCGTACTTTTTCTGCATCTCTTTCTTAATCAGACTAAACAATTAATTTTTGGTTTAAAACTTAAACGCGTTCTTCTCTTGTGGATGAATACACCCGTGCTCGTCACAAAGCAGTTTTTTTTCTATATTTTTTTTTAGTTATAACAAAACCAGAATGTCAACCTTAACTTACACAAGCTTCTTCTCTTTTCGAAAGGTTTACTGCAATGCTTTCGACGTTCTTGTTAAGCTTGAAAGAGCAAAATAATGATCTTCAGGCTCCCTGGTGCTCTAATTCGCGCATGGGATATTTTGAGTTCTTTTTATTTTTGATCCTGAAAAGACTGCAATGAGATAGTAAATACAAAAACATTTTATTTTCAGTAGAGGAACAGCGAAGTGAAATGACCTTTTGCCGGAAATGCGATTAAATGGTTCTACAAGGCGAAGAGGTGGAATTATTCCAGTGGGTTCGCAGAGTGTAATACTGCTGTCTTTTTTAGTGGAATGAAAAAAAAGAAGACATCAGAAATACACTGACGCTGTTCTTGATTAATAGTTGCGGAATACCTGCTTTTGTCCTTTGAGAACGCTGATAATGAGGCATTCAACTTTTATTAAAAAAAAATTACTTCAAAAGGGGCTTTCTTAAGATGACTGATGTTTATCGCTAGAAATCAGCGGCAGGGAAAGTGCCCTCGCTGAAACACCTGTCAAAATACATTCGAAACCGTTGGTGCGCGAACACCGAAAGAACTCAAAACCTTATTTATTTATTTTTTCCAGCGGCAATCGCTTTCTTCGGCTAAAATTTTTAAATAGAATTGCCGTTCGTATTTTATAAAGCGATGGTGAAAAAATGGGGTGTCCGTCGATTTCTATATTATTTCACGATATCAATATTTATTGTTGAAACTTCAATATTGCCTCAAGGTCTTTCATTAATATAAGCAAATCCTTATATAACACACCAGTGTGGGATCTTCTGCGTCAATGAAATGACAATGAGTGAGGAGCGGATAATATACAGAAGGCCTTGTAACTACAAGCAGCTTGATTGTGGGCAAGTGATTATTACAGTCATTAAATCGCTTCTCGAAAATCATTATCGTCGGTATGTCCACACCGAAAAGGTTCGAGGCAGAAAGTAGCATTCTTGTAACAGATAAATACGTCAGAGTTCTCAAGTTATTTTCCCAAGTGCAATAAGTTCGTTTACTTTCGTGAGTATGCGACAATATTCAAGCGAATTTTAATGTACCTAATTATTTACCAATACAAACACGTAACCCATTTTTAAAGGGGGGAACACTTCAATAGAGCAAATGTCAACATAATAATTATATATCTGGGTGTAAAGCTATAGTATCTCTATTCGTCAAAAAAGAAAATGCGGTCGCCTATATTTACTTGGCGTGCCTTAGAAACAGCACACCTTAGAAAAGACGCAGAAATCGCCTCATTTCATGCTGGGATTGTTGCGTTATTGATTTCAGCAGTATACGGTCCCTGCATTGTTCCCGGAGTGCGCTGATTCTATGGCATTATGTTATCCGGTATTGTTTACCGCCTAACGAAAGTTTTTCACCGCAGGAGGGAGTGCCTTTCCACTCGTATTTTCAACAAAAAACAAAGTGGTGGGCGAAAGCAGTGGAGCGTTAGGCCTCGCGCAGTGAGATTCAGTGGTGGCCATAAATTTCCCATGGCCTTAGCTTTACAAAGGAGGCAGTCGCGGCAAATGTTTGTTGGCGCCGAGGTCGTATAAAGACACCGCAGTTCCGATCTATCGGCGCAGAAAAATTGCCAACAAAACCACGACCTTCAATACACGCCGGGTCTTTTGTTCCTCATTTTTTTGCTTGATTGTTTAGTTATTTTTCCTGAGAAAGTGAACACTTCTGGGAGGAGAAATTTATTGACTTAGAGTCCTTGAGTTGAGCGCTTTAGTTTGTTCGGAACTGTGATGCCAAGGCTGCTATGAGGAACGCTTTTTCGTGAACCTGAAGTAAAACTAGGGTTCTGTATAGACGCATTTTGACATCGGTCTGGTACTGCGTTGGATGTGGAAGGAAAAGAATTGAGTAGCCTTTTTCCCGCATGTGACCGAATTTTCCCGACGAAGAACCTGAAGTGGGGGGCTGTACTATGCACTTATATTTCGTGCACATCCCTTCGCGTTTATAAACAGCGCCACGTGGTGCCGCGAACGAAAACCGAAAAAATGTCGATCGCAGCACGACCACTGCAGTCAATTACGCGTAACTCTTTGTCCGTAAATGATCCCGATACGCCAACAACAGGCAATAATAAAAAGATGCGTATGCACGGCACAAAGTAGTCGGGTTCAACAAAGGTAATACGACGTAGAATGAACGCGTGACTCACAAAAATAAAAAAAGAACCAATAAGTGATGAAGAAACCATGCAATATGACCTGTAAATGTTCGACATTATTTTCGAGAACGTGAGAAGCTTTTTTTTTTTAAGGATTCCTTTTTGTTTGGTTAAGGGTGACGCCTGGCTCTGTCATGTAATTTCCTCTTCGCTGTGGATGTGTAAACATTCCACAGCCCTCTTGTTCTTCTTGTTCAGTTCAGGTTACGATGGCAAAATTGCACTTTTTTCTTCTGTAGGGCATGGTACCCAAGCGCCCCTAGGATGTGCGGGCGATTGTTGACCCAACGAAACTTGAAGGTGAAGACCTGCGCTGTTATAATCAAACATTGACGCAGTATCCACATTGGCCCGCGTATACAGAACCGCATGACAGCAGGAAACCTTGCCCCAATGAGCTTTTTTTGTCAGGGAGTCCATTCCATTACCAACTTCTTGTCCGGGCTGCAAGTTTCTGCAACTTGCACCAGAAGCACATTTTTTTTTCTTTTTTTTACAAATGATGATAAAAAGTGGCACAGCGGTAAACAACTGTAAAACACAGGAGTGACTTCAAAGTCGGCAATTTCCCAGCCAGTGCGACTCGAACACCATCCTCATCAGTCGTTGACCCTCGAGGCATTGAATGCTAATTTGTCCTTCCTTCGGAGTCACTGGCTCGCGTGAACGTTATCGATTGATTGGTGCCATCCATGCGCTCAAAGCGAATTTCCTTTACCCTCTCTTACGTATGGCCATTCTCTTTTCCCATTCCCACCTCCTCATGCCTCCCTACTCTTATTCATTTCCCATTCCCACCTCAGTCTCCCCACGTCCTTCTGAATTTCTTTTTTTTGCACACGCACGCACACACACACACACACACACACACACACACACACACACACACACACACACACACACACACACACACGCACGCACGCACGCGCACACACACACACACACACACACACACACACACACACACACACACACACACACACACACACACACACACACACACACACACACACACAAACACACCAAAAATGACAATGTATAGGCTAGGCGACTTAGCTTGATTGGGATCACTGCAATCTAGACACTGAATAACATATGTTGAAGTCATTATTGGCGTTTTACAGCGAAAGCTGTTATGAGATCACAACAAGGGTGCCGTAGTTGTCCGCCGCCGCCGCCGCCGCTGCCGCCGCCACCGCCGGTGTCCGTAACCGCTATCGCACGAAATAAGAAAAAAAAAACTTTTAAGAAAAAATGTTCAGGATGGAACGGGGTTCGAACCTGGGTCCGCTTCGTGCCAGCCCAGTGTTCTACCACTGAGCCATGCCTGTGCTCGAAAACCCGGCGCACAAAAACCCTATACGAGCATTATGTCGGGAAGGAACCGCGTTAACACAGCAATATAACGTCACAGAAGAGTGAAATGACAACCAGGCGTCACAGAATGCCATTTGTGTAACCGGGCGTCACACACAATATGAATTGCATTACGAGGGGGGTCGTTGAATGCTTCCAACCCATTACAAAGGGCTCAGCCATAATTCTTCGTCGTCATCAGCCACCGAATCAATTAATGGAGTAGTGGGTACCTTGAAGCGTACTTGTATTAGTAGCCCCAAGATAGATTGCAACGGGTTTTAGAAATGGTGCTCTCCCAGCTACAGACTTTGCTGCGCGTTCCGCGCAGGCCTGGCGGTTTTTCGGAGTTTCTTCGTGAGTAAAAAAAGAAAGGACATGTGAACAAGCTACTACCACCAGAACGGACCTCATGCTACCGTTCTAAACACCCTCTATAACGTACCGAATGCGATCTACTTATTCCCAGGGCAAATACTTCGAAAAATAGCCTACGAAAGCTGCAAATTTAAAACAGAAGTTTAAAAAAAATCAAGTGAGATTCTAGTAAAGTGAAACATTCGGTATCAGCGAATTCGGATGGCAGTAAACTTAACAGCGACAAAAAGAAAATATCCGCACTAATTAAATTCCATTCCGAATGCAGAACGCGTGCATGAAGTGATTAAGTCAACAAAAAAATATGCATGCTGAAATTAATTTAGTTATGTTGCCAACACCAACTCCGTTGGCTCCGAGAATGCAGCGCGTCGTGTGCTACTAAAACTCGGGAATGTCAGGCAAAAAGTGTGCCAGCATTGCCAGCATTTCATTCACTGGATTTTAATATGAGGTCTCGTGGATCTGCTCCTTTTCAAGTTTAGTATTTAATTCACAGCTACGCTGGAGATGAAACCAGCCCTTTAAAAATATAACATATTTTGTTTTACGCATGAAAAGTTACAAATCAATTACGAATTATTTCGTATTGGTGTAGTGAGGATTATTTTGTCCACGTGGGGTTCTTCTAGGGGCTCCGAAATTCAATCACACGCTTTTTTTCGCATTTCGCGTTGCTTGAATTTCGGACACAATGGCCTTTCCTTATTTATTTAAATGATATACACGAGAAGTTAGTGCCTTTATAGTGGTACCGGCTACTCGTTCTCGGTTAGCCAGGAAAGTACGCAATAAAAATAATTAAGAAGAAGAAGGGCACAAAAGTTTTGTACAGTAGAACACAAGGTGTGCACATCCAATACAGTTCAACACCACATCAGTCACAAGTAGTCGAGCAAAAGTTCATGTAAATAAAAGAAGTTCGAAATGCACACATTAAAACTCAGATTTCATTGTAATCCGCCTACGGGAGCTTAGCAGAGTAACACCGCAGCCCGACCTGGTCCATAGATTTTTTTCTTTTTTCCTATGGTGGCCCTAATTTTATCGTAGGTATAAATATTATTCATTAAAAGCATAGAGAGATAGGTAAAGAGAACAATAGAGTCCCCGGCGCGAGAAACATTTTATCAATATACCCAGCCACTTCTCTTCACACAGGCCTTGTGCGGACAGTTCGCCGCTTCGGATGAGGTTAAGTGGACGGAATGCGCTTGCAACGGATACTTTTGGCTGCCCATCGATCACGCAAGGCCGAGACGGGCTGTCCGCTTATAGAGACGCGCTGTCTGACAGCGAGTCTGCTACTTCGTGCGCAAGCCCGGCATCTGCGCTTAACGTTGCGACGCCATATACTACTCACGCAGCTAATCTCCTCCATCTCAAGGCAAACCTGAGCTTCATGGTATTGGCCGCCTAGGCTTTACTTTGAATATATACCGAGAGCACCCACGCTCTAACGGTCCCTAGTTTGGACTTCTTTTAGCAAGTGTCATTTCCAGTTCTCACGCAATGCTAGGGAAATTAAGTACATTCCATACATCTGTCAGATCGCAAACTGAGCCAAGCTAAGCTGATTCCTCTCTCACTGCTTTGACTCGTCTTTGTCCTGGCTGCTTTTTTAAATGCGAAGCGTTTCTTTGCGTACTGCATGCACTTTGAGCGTTTCCTATCTATCTATCTATCTATCTATCTATCTAGCCGCCTACGTCTGGGTGCGCTCGTGATCACCTCCTTAAGTTGGGGTAGACCAAAATTCATGTGGGAGGGTAAGAGGGTTTGAGGATTATGACTGTCTGGTCATGACATGAATAATGTGAAAAACCCCGTCGTGTACGACGTCAAACGCTTTCCTCCAGACACGTGTGGCACATACCCGTATACCGCTAACCGCGCTATGCGGCTGTGCGCCACAGGTGTTTGACAGTTTATATCTACCGAGGAACGGCGACACAGACATTGGTAATTTACATGCGAGAGCGTTAAGAAAAACCGACATCGGAAGCATTGACCCGACGGAATGCGAAGAATAAATGTTATGGTCCCAGCAGGAATCGAACCCAAGCATTCTGCGTGGCAATCAAGTATTCTACCACACAGCCACGCCAGTTCTCGGAACTGCTTTGGAAAACGACCCTATGCAGGCATAATGTTGGTGAAATGTCAATTGTGGTTGCAGTGCTGCCCATCTAATTTTATAAACATTACATATGCACTGCAATGATACAGGCGTCGCGTAGGGTTAGCGTTAATTGTAGTTAAGCGCCATCCACTGAAGTTGGTCTACGTAGAACTATCCAGGGCTACCATCCTCGCAAGCACAAGCGCTACATTTCAGCTTACCGCTTCTGATGTTGGTAGGGTAAGGCGGGGCAAAATGGGACACGGGGCAAAACGCGACATTTTGGCTTTGCCGACCTCTATAGCTAATACAGAAAGCACTTTTCTTTGTTTCTATATTTCAGCGAGAGTTGCTGGTAGTTGTCCACCTTTTTATGTGTAAAAGTTGATGATTGCTCACAGCGTTCGCTTGGGAAAAATTACGCGGCTGGTGTCAGTGTGTTCGTGACCCGTCAAAAAGGGGCGAAATTCTTCTCAGCCAAATTTTCGGACCCGTGCATGAAGCTACTCTGGCGTCAGTACAACAACGTAAGTATTTATATTGTTACTATATACTACTAGCTACATACCACCAAAATTTCAGTTCACTTGGTGCGCGGGGCCAAAGCAGAATTTTTTTTGAATTTGGGCATGTGAGGGGGGATAAAACGCGACAAAAAGGCATTGAATTGCCTTCAGAGAGTGTCTCATTAAGTGAACCATTTACTTACACTCATTATATATTATATTTTATTGTTTAGGAAGGTTCGGACGCACAAGAGAATATCATATAAAGCTTCCTGGGAGGAAAACGACGTGAAAAAGCACTGACTGCTGTTCAGGACACCCACTCCATTCGTGCTGCATCGAGATATTTCCGCGTTCCCAAGGATGCTCTCAAGAGGCGAACGCAAATTTGGAAGAATTTCCAAGTCAAGCCGTTCACAAACACGTCTCGCCATCGAGTTTTCCTTCAATACCAAATTTGTGCTAGAAAATTCGAATCTAGCACAGTTTTAAATTCATCGCCTCACGAAGCCCGGCTGACGAAGCTGAAAGCCACGAAATGCCCGTGCAGTTCTGCACCAAAACGGCAAAAGGAGGCGAAGAAGATGCGTCAGATTATATCTAGCGTCCAATTGTTGAATAATCCAATGAAGTGCAAGCTTTCAACAAAATACAACAATAGCACAAAGAAAGACTGGTGGTGTTTGATCTGCAAGTTTTGGAGAAAAGCAGCACCGGATTCTGTCTGGATTCAATGAGTGGAGTGCAAGGACTGGGGTCATGAAGGCTGCGTGAAGGCCCACGGAGTTAATTTCAAGTGCTTCTACTGCAAAAACTGAAAGGTTAAATTTTTTTTCATACTGTCTCGTTTTGGCCCCGCAGGTTGGGGCAAAATGAGACATCTGGTGCGTTTTTTATTTCCTTTTTTAAAATAAACATTTTAACAGTGGCTACATGGTCATATTTATGTAGCACATACCTTGTACCCAAAGGAAAGTTTCTGCATTGTCGTTTAAGGGAAAAGAGTGAAATAAAAATAAATATTCACTATTTTCAAATTTTTGTCTCATTTTTGCCCCACCTTACCCTAATACCCATGTTGCTCTTGGCATCGTTACGAAACTGTAAACAACTGGTTATATAAAACATATGCGACTGTTCAACCTACATGTCTGTGCGTATAACATTTGTACATATGTTTAGCGTCATTTCGTAATGTTTCGCTCAACAAAAAAATTACACCACAGCCACCTACCCTCCGCATACTTCGCATGACATCGATTCCCATGCTACCTGGGATCTGCCGATTTTTTTTGTGTGTTCTTCTTTTCTATAGGGACAAGGTTCATATGCTTTCGTTACGTTCATGCTTAAGCCTAAAAACTGTCAGTGAAGAAGTTCTGATAATTTGGCTGCGGTGTATTTGACGTCAAAGACATATCCTGCGGTGGTATAGATGCCGTATAGCGTGTCTAAAATTACTGTCGTTATACAATTTTTCCTGAGCACGACCTACGTTTTTTGTTAACTTTTGTAATTGACAAGGCTGCGTTGTGTTGCTTCTTAAAGCCCAACCATTTGCATTAGCCTTGCAACTGTAGTACTGTATTGAATCAACATGCCCTTCATTGTAGTCACATACAAAAAAAAACGTGCCTTAAAGAGGGAAGTGTTTTCAGAATGCTGATTCATGCTGACATTCTACGTACAGCAAGTATTCAATACATTTTTTATTATTATTATTTTCTTTTTTTGGTTTCCAGCTCTAACAAGTTCACAGCTCAGAAACTTGAGGTGGTAGTCGTCCTCATAAATAGCCGGTAAGTTTACGACAGTACTATGATTCGAAGGTAAATATAGAAATATAAGCAAGAATTACACCTGTCGTAAGTTGATACATGACTTCCCATAGAAAATAAGTAAGGTGTTGCCAAGAACAACTTGAGGCCCGCAGCAGGATAGAGAGAGAAATAAGCGCTTACCAGTGTTCCGAGCGATGCCCGGTGTCACCCTGAGGTGGGAGGGCTACCCAGTGTCGGAACCCTCTGGCTTCCACTGCCCTCATGGCCCCAGCAACAAGTTTTCGCTGGTCGTCCAGGCACTCGAGGGCAAGCTTGGCCTCCCACGTTTCGGTGGGAGGCCAAGCGCCCCCATATTGCGGCATGCATGACACTGGCAATCAAGGAGCGAGTGTGTCAGGGTGCGCGGCACGAAGTGTTGTATGCGTTACCGAAAAAAAAAACAACAACTAAATACGTTACTCGCTGCGCTTAAGAAAAAGGAGCGCGTTACCTCCCTGGGTTACCCATAAAAAACGCGTTACCGTCACCGTTACCGTTACCGAAAAAAAGTAACGGGCGTTGGTTCCGCCGTTACTCCATGGTCAGTAATCTTAATCATTGCTTCTTGGGCTCAAGAACCTACTATGGTTACTCCATAAAACTCATATTTATGTGTCCCAATGAAGTGGTCCCCCAAACAAAATTTTAACCCCAAAATATTGATTAAACTAGAATAATTCGCACGAATGTGCCGTCTCTTCGCACTACTATAGAGGCCTAAAGTTGCCTGAATAGGTACATGTGATGACTTTTAACTCTGTGGCGCATGGGGAAGCTATTTTTCGGAATGGGTCATTAAACACAGAATGATCGATTTCATCATCGACGCTCTCGGCAACGAAAACATCACTGAACAAGAGATAGAGATGCAAGGAATGGCAGAAATGGCAGAGAGGTTAACCAGGCGCACGTCCGGTTTCCTACCCTGCACTGGGAGAAGGGATAAAGCGGCGAAAAAAGAGACAGGAGAAGAGAAGAGAGATGGAGAAACTTGCCGTAATTATAGCGTTGTGCTTCTACCAAACTCAAAGCGCAAATATTGTAGCAATAAAAGATTGCTTAAATGGCATAATGCTGGGCAAGAGTTTCTCCGCACATAAACAAGCTTTTTTTTTTCGACCTGTATTATTGTCGCAAATATTGTGACCGCATATGTGGAAGCGTTAAAGGTCAGTCTGGCTTGCTCAGGCACGAGCAAGCCAGGCTGACCTGGCTTGCTCCTGCGCAGAAACGAATGCGTAGTTGCGAATAGGAAGAAGCAAGATTAATTTTGAATACCAAAGTCTACAAACAGTGCCAAAGTGATGCAAGAACAGTTTCCTAATGTACCTACAAACCGCTGAATATCAGGAACCACTGCGTTTCAGAGCTTTAATCTGACAGCCTGACACACTTATTAGGGAGTACCTCCACATCTGTGCTAAAGAGGAGCTCGGCGGACGCACTATATGGTACTCCTGTATTCACTTTCAGGGAAAGCTGGTGAACTTGCGGAAGGTTTTCCTTGAGCGGCACAAAAGGTACCAAGAGAGTCACTCATCTTCAGATGGCCGATTCTGTTCAGGAAGGTATTTGCGAAGAAGTCACCCTCCGTTCTGCTGGAGCTGACACCGAGTCTTGATGTCCGCACGCCGAGCAGAACTCGACAGCTCGCTTCTGACGGTTACGAAGACCGCATTACGCTTCAGTGCAACGACAATCAACGACAACTTTAACCTCGATAGTCAGGTGGCCGGAACTATAACAAATCCACTGAAGAACATCGGCAATTTGCTCCGCATTGAGATTTTCCCACGGGCAAAAAAGGAGGCCGTGCGGGGTCGCTTTGTCAACCCTTGGCGGGCCGACAGCAGTCCGCCGCAGTGGCAAAATAACGTCGGGGCGAGCTCTAAGAAAGGCGCTCCCACGACACAAATGAATTTCATGTAAGACTGCGAGGATGATTGGAATGAAAAGTGACGAGAAACGTGGGACCTCACGTTACTGAAAAATCGTAACGAAAAGTAAGTTACCCGTTACAGTTCCGGAATAGTAACGAGTACGTTAATAAGTTATGAAAGGGAAAATAGACGACCACCCGTTTGTAGCACGAAGCCACAAGGAAATCCGTACGGATTTCTCAGTTGCCGAAAAATTCCTCCTAGTCCCGGGGTCTAGGACAATTTTTCGGCAAACCCCGGACCAGGACGAATTTTTCGACTACTAAGAAGCTTTGCTTTATGAGAAATCCGTACGAATTTCCTTGTTGCTTCGTGCTATAAACGGGTGGTTGTCTATTTTCTCTTTCATAACCTTTCCGCCACCTTGCGAGATTCCGCAGAACTCATTTGCATCACGTTAATTAGTCCATGAAAACGGGGTGTCGCTGGAGGTCACCTTTGGACAAGTGGTTTTGTCTTTTTCAAAGCAACAACAGCCTAACTTAACACGTGCATATCTGCGCTTCGTAGCCTCCTCACCACCAAAAACAGGAGAAAAGAAGAGCGCGATTGCGATAACGCGGGTGGGGTACGTGGCGATTCGAATCTCCACAGTCGAAAAATTACTCATCACCTGCGAAGGATTCGTACTGAGAATTGCGTGTGATTTTAGAGCGCACCTTTGAGGCGCCCGTTCCCGCATTGAGCGGCTTCGGCGTCGTTACCGGCAGAGCGAAGGAGGAAGAAAGAGAGCGATCGCGTCGCGCAGCGGAGGATGAAAGACGGTGATAACGAGGAGAGCGCGAGCAGGAGGGAATGACAATGGCGGGACGACAGGTTTCGCGACGGCTATCCGCGCAGCCGCAGTAGTCCACCTCATCGTGCGGTCGCCGACGACGTCATCGCTAAGGTATGCGGCAAGAGCGTTCACCGATACCATATATGAAAAAAATGCCCCCCACCTCCCCGAAGGTAATCGTGAGGAAATGCGAATGTATTTCTTGCGCCGAGAGATTTCGCCTTCACCGACTTCTGCCATCGCCTTGAGAGGCGCCCAGCCAGCGAACGGTCGAGAGTGAGGCGCGAGCGGACTTCCTCCATAACAGAGAAAGAGTACTCCTATTTGATTAACACGCTGCACTAAAAAATTTGTTTATCTTTTATTTTTTATTTCTTATTTTTTATTTTTTATTTTTATTCTTCGAATTTTTCCGGTTGGACGCATGCGCCTTGAAGAAGTTGTGTACAACGGGGATAGTCTTTCGGGTGTTTAGGCGAGAGAAACTGTACCACGTGGTAATGTTGCAAGCTATATATGTGTTTCCTTTTCAATAAACTTCCAGTTGCGAGTGTGCGCCTGTGTTGTCGTTTTCTGCTTTGTCCCTGTTCCGTAGTGCGCCCCACTTTTTTGCTTTTAAAATGGACGGGAGAGTGGGGCGCAGGGAGGAGAGAGAGCGAACGGCGAGACAAGGAGCGGCGAAGCACTGCACCTACCCTCTCCTACACTCTCTCGCACCACATGCTCCCTTTGCTAGGGGCGAGGATAAGCGCGCGCGCGCCCGCAGCTGTTGCTATGGGAGAGGGAGTGAGAGCGGAGAGATAACACCTGCCGGCGCGCGGACGCCGCCGCGGACAACGCCGGACGCCTCACATAGCCCGACTAAGAAATGCATTCGCATTTAAAAAAAAAGCGCTGCGTGAACGGAGGCTTGTCTGCGGCGGCTGTAGTGGAAAGCGCCCCCGCGCTGCTTTCCGCGGTCCCCCCGGTTAGCAAAGCACTCAAGCCATGCTCTGTCTGCGGCGGTTGATGTGAAATGGGCTGCAAGAAATTGTCCGCGCCACTCGCGCTACTCGGAACGTTCTCCTCTTAGTGTAACCGTGTACCCACATGCAGTGTTCTCAGCCATTTCTTTCTGAACAATGAGCGATGCAACTGGCGGAATTGCGTCGTCTGCCGCTGCTTCTAAACGAGCTGCCCGAGCAGAGGCTCAAAGCCGCTGGCGCCAGAATCCAGAGGTGTGCGCCGCTGAAGCAGAAGCATTTGCCTCCGCTTATCAATCAATCAATCAATCAACTTTTATTTCTCACTGAGAAATATGGGGGTAACGGAAAAAAAGCCGCAGTACTGCGACTTGACAAAGCTCCGGCCCCCTACAGAGTCCAGCAGTGAAATGAGCCAAGTACAAGGAATGGCTGTGCTGGAAATAACACACATTTGGACTCATTGCAATATCAAAGCGCAGCTAAACAGCTGCGCTGAGAATTCGCATTAGGCAGTATCGAAATCTTCGGTGATTTTTTTTTCTTTTTTTCTTGGCGGCCTTTTTTTTTTTTTTTTTTTTTGTGCAGTGCCACGTGGCTTCGCTATATCGATTATTCGGCCCTCGCGCTGTTTTCTGCTAGCCTCCTGCTCAGCTCAGATGATAGAGCGACTGCCTCGGATTTATGCTAGTCCCAGGTTCAAGCAAACTGTGCATTGGTATTTATTTTATTTATTTATTAAATGCGAAGCATTTCTTAGCGAACTTCGGCGACTTTGAGCGTATCTATCTATCTAGCTATCTAGCCGCCTACGACTTTGTGCTCTCCTGGCCGTATCGTTAATGGGATTTATACCAAATTTGGTATGGCATAACATGACCGTATTGCGAACATAAATGGCTGGTCATATCATGAAAATCATGACTAGCTTGTCATGAAAAGCATGATTTACCTGCCACGCTCATGGCGCGCTCCCGGCCGTTTGGTTAGCTTGATATACACCAAATTTGGGATAGAGTGACGTGACTGTATGATGAATATAAATGACCAGTGGTAATATGGAAATCATGACTTGTCATGTGCGACATGACTTGCATGCCACGCTCATGGCGCGCTCGCGGCCGTTTCGTTAGCTTGATATACACCAAAATTGGTATTCAGTGACGTGACTGTATGACGAACAAAAATGACCAGTGGTAATATGAAAATCATGACTTCTCATGTGCGACATGACTTGCATGCCACGCTCATGGCGCGCTCGCGGCCGTTTCGTTAGCTTGATATACACCAAATTGGGTATTGAGTGACGTGACTGTATGACGAACAAAAATGACCAGTGGTAATATGAAAATCATGACTTGTCATGTGCGACATGACTTGCATGCCACGCTCATGGCGCGCTCGCGGCCGTTTCGTTAGCCTGATATACACCAAATTTGGTATTGAGTGACGTGACTGTATGACGAACATAAATCATCAGTGGTAATATGGAAATCATGACTTGTCATGTGCGACATGACTTGCATGCCACGCTCATGGCGTCCTCGCGGCCGTTTCGTTAGCTTGATATACACCAAATTTGGTATTGCGCGACGTGACTGTATGACGAACATAAATGACAGGTCCTCACATGTAAAACATGACATGCAAATTTTGTAAAGCATGATTTGGCTGCTTCGCATTACATCGATTCCCACAGTGCGTGGGATCTGCCGGTTTTTTTTCCATTTGCTATACTTTTTTTGTTTACTTTTTGATTTTTGTGTTTGGATAACAATTTATTCTGCGCATAACTTATCGAAATGAAGTTGCCGATGTGATGTAAACCTCAACTTCTCCACAGCAGGCCAGTGAGGACACGAGAGAACAAGTTCATCCCACAAACAAATCGATGACACAATTTTGTTAATTTCAGCTGACTATTGCGATACGTGACTATCTGATTTTGTGAAGTAGACACTTTTGCAGACATAATTTCTACGTTTATTATAATTCATGAGTAACCTTCGAAATCACGTCAGGCCCCCGGCTTGCGCCTCACAGTCGATATTCTTTTAAGTCCGCGAAATAAGGTTAGTTAACTAATGTAGTGTAAATTCTTATGCACGTTCTTCACAGACGCACCCTACAAAATGGTTATTGGCAAAGTTGCCGCAAGGTTCATCATTCATTAGGTTGTTATTTAGCGCTAATTACATCATTAATGCGAACAAACCAAAGATAGGACCATACTGTGAAATGTTACTTACATCTTGCCCTTGGTTTCATTCGTACACAACTCTCAGCGGTTTTTCTTTTTTTTAATTTCTTCGTTTTGGCTGTCCCAAGCTACACATATGTTCAATGCGCACGAAAGCGTGTGGTGGCAGAACGCAGAGGTTGGAGATAAAAATGAACCGTGAAAGCCGCAGCTTTGTTTTCTATTCCAATTTTAAAACCAATTTTACTGGAACTTTCGCGACCCGAACAGCATAGTGAAAAAAAAAAAAAAGAACTAAAAGCAAGCGAGCGCTTCAATGGAGCGAGGACTCAGAGAGTTCCTATTACTCATCTTGTGAGGAAATAGGCACGTTGAAATGAAAAACGAAAAACAGGCGTCACCAGTGTGGTACAATGGTATACGATTCCTTTACCGCTTACGTTTTTTTTTTTCTCGTAGATAGAAAAAGTTTCGTGGATTGCGGGTGAAGTTATTTCATATTTGTTTTTTCGCGGATGCACATCTAAAGATGGGCTGATATTTTGTGGGCTTCGACAACACTTATATACATACACGTAACTCTTGGTTGGGTAATACACCTCCTGCATTTTGACTCGCCTTGTGCCATCCACTCCACCGATCAATGTCCTCGCGCCGCCTGAGAGGATTCCAGAAGTCATCACGGGAAGCTACCTTCGATAGGGACTAAGATTAAGCAATCTACTTGCCTGACTTTTTTTAAAATTTCGTTACCTTTCTCTTTTTATGAGGGCATACAACTTTTCGAGGCTCCTTCGACAGCCGGTCGAACTGCGTCGAAATGAATGTTGCGCAGGTTTCAATTTTAGAGGGCACGCCAATATAGCAGCTCAGCACGCATTCGCATAAAAAAAAAGTTCCGCATACCTTCCATACCGCGATGGTTCAATACCAACATCTACCGTTCTACGAAGAAAAGTTGTCAAAGTTTCGAAACACTCGCACCCTCAGAGGCCTACTTCTCGGCACGTGTTATGTATTATACTTTCTCAGATTGTTTATGTTTGTAAAGAGGTTTCGTATATTCTGCGGGAAATGACGAACACCGGAATTTTTAAAGTGGCGGTAGAGCTCAACACTGCTTTCCAGCTTCCCTTCAATACTGCAGTGCAGGCGCTAACAACGTTTTGAGAGCTTTATGTATACGTGCAGACTTGTTAGCGTTAGCATTATCTTTTTTTTTTTTGCCCACGAATAGCAACGTTTATGATAACTTCTGTAAGAAACAACCCACAGCATGACATTAGCGAACTGGCACAAAAAAAAAAAAAAAAAAAAAAAAAAAAAAAAAAAAAAAAAAAAAAACGCTGCTACAGCGCAAATACTGCAAGCACGTTGTGCCTTGAACTTTCACGCTCAGTAAATGGGAAGGAAGCAGTCTGGAGAGGTATAAAGGTATTTCTTTTTGTTTTTTAATACAGGTTATTTTTCACAAGAAAAAAGAAACTGCAGGATCAACTGCGCAAAAAGCTGTCGCAGCAGCTTGAAGAAGGCCCCATGTTTCTCACGTGTCAATGCTATTCACACTACATGTTTCGCAAGACTTCATACACATTTCTCATTTGAAATTTTAATAATAATTGCTAGTAATAAATAACCATATTCCTAATTCCGAATGTATTGTATTGTTATGCACTATATAGGTGATAACTATGTACTTTCACTATTAGGTTGACAACTGCATTCTGCACGGAGCCTGAATACAGGGCGCCAAAATAGCTGTGTCACACAAGAATGCGGACGTAGATTAAAGTATCTCAATGAAAGAAAATTCAAGTTTTGAAAATTCGGCCACGCTTCAATAATGCAGGGTTAGTTCTACAGCAACATAAAAAAAAAAAAGGTAGACTACGTAATGTTCGAGCGTGTATAAGGAAGTGCTTGTACCGCCGTGAAAATGAGCGGATTAGAAAAGCTGTTTTTTGTTATCACTGCAGTATTTCATACTGTTTCTGCTCAAGTGCTTTCACTTTATGTGGTTTTAGTAGACATCTCGTCAAATCAACGCAATATATTTCGAGGGACCAGAACCAGTGATGGGGAAAGTATCAATGGAGAGAACACGACATCGACGACGATCTTGTGAAGCTATAATTTAAGCCTTTTTTTTTTTTTGAGAACTACCCAGTTGTTTGCCAATCCCCCCAGCGTGAGTGTGTGCCTCGCATACAAGGCTCTGCTCTACTCTACTCTAATCGACTTTGGATTAACAGAAAGCAGTGGTAGTTGGTAAGTATTAATTCGAAAAGACATTTTTTTGAGAATGAATTTTTTCTGGACTGTTGCCTTCTCGCCATGCGATGTGTATAGATATATGTCCGCTTGCAAGTACAATTTAACTAAGCCCCCCCCCCCCCCCTGCATTTTTTTTATTGTGAACGCAAGCCCAACACCAACACCCAAGGCTACCATATAAGTGAAATTGAGAAAATGGGTAAAGATCACTGCTGACACTCTAGTTACTGCGAAAAGTATGAACAAGGATAGTGATGCGATGAGACCATGCAAAGGCTATCGCTTGGATTGACTACACTTTACACCATTGCAATTATAACGCGTCAACACTGCGCGCTAGTCTTGCCTCTCAGGACAGTTGATGAAGTTTGACCAACCGACGAAAAAAATAATTCGGCAATATCTGTCAACCAACCAAACTTAAAAAGGGCAGACGTTTCGGGCAAGATGAAAAATTGAGTAGATGGAAAAATTTGCGAACACGAGGTGTCACTGGAGACAACTTTTTGACGTCGGGGAGTTATATTATTCATATTTACAACTTGCAGCCTTGAAGTGGTTACGGTCCTCGGCTGCTCACCCGAATGGTCGTGGGTGCGATCCTGGCCACGGCGGTCGCATTTCTATGGAGGCGAATTGCTGAAGGGCCGTGTACTGTGCGATGTCAGTGCACGTTAAAGAACACCGAATAGCTGAAATATCCGGAGCCCACCACTACGGCGTCCCTAAGAATAACATTGCGGTTTTGGGACGTAAAATTCCTGATACTACTCTTAACTTGAAGCCTTCAAAAAGACAAGACCGCTGGTCGTAGCGTTGGCTCCAGCAATTTTTTACAAATGTTTTAACTAAATTGAATTTCAGCTAAGTGTGCAATGGGAAGCAATAAGAGTTACACTTTGTTTCCTTAAATAGCATTGCATCAAGAACGCGGCACGGTGAGGAATGTCGAACGGACAACCAGAATTCGTTATTTAAATCATACATTTAAGAATCTTACAAATGCCTTCATAAAAAAGTCTGAATTTTCTTGTTGTCCCTCTTGCTGCTCTATTTCTCTGGTGACTTTTCAACTCATGTTTAATTATGGTAACTACGTTATGGTTAGTGTGAACAACTCGTCGGAAAAATTGTAGAGTGATAAACGGAAGAAGACACGTAAGAAATATTGTATGAAGCGCGTTTATGCATGGATGTTTTGGTTAAATGATGTTAACCTGGTCGACATAGTGCGTACATCTATCTTTTATTCACTTCCCATTATCTCCGTAATATAACTTTAGCGTTAATACTGAAAGTGGTTCTACTTATTCTTATTTTTTCCACAGGGCTTGTTGCTGAGCTAGTTGGTTCATACTTCATGAAAAAACATTAATGGCGCAAAGAATACGGGGACAAAGTGAAGAACGGGGACAAAGTGAAGTGGGAATTTTTTCCCACTGGGAGTTGGATCTTAGCTTTTTGCAGCTTTCTCCAGCTTTTGAACTCGCTGCTTTAGAGAGGCTAGAAAAGATGACAGCACATAAAACAAAGATCTTTCTTAGGAGGCCGCTGGAGACTTCTGTAAGCTACACGCTACTTTGCCGGCTTAACCAAGGAAATAGTTAGTAAAATTCCCCCCAGCACTACAACCGAACCTAGATTTAGTGAAGTTCTTGCTTAAGCTCCACAGCAAATCAAAGCATCCCCATTAATTGCACGTTCTCTTTTCTCTGTGTGCACTTCCGGCAAGCTTCCTTTCAGCAATAGCCATTACCAATACCGGGTCATCTGAATCTACCGCGCGTTATGAAAATCTCTATTGATTTTTTTCACATATGACAGAAAAATGCGCACGCAGATTCGAGTATGACTGATATTCGTCGTTCACGATATTCAGCTCTTGCAGCGGCGTAATGGCATGTTTCGGGTAACATGGGTTTGTTGGTTCGCGCTTCGTGATTATGGCTCAGTCCAGGTGGCCATGACACCGGTGGTTGTGAGTTAAAAAAAATCACCGCATCTCCACGAAGTGAATCATGACTAGTGGGCGAAGCTTTGGGTATCGTATGGGTGAGTAACCGTACGTTACCCGAGCGTTGCCCCATATATTGTAAACTGGATGACATAAAGTGACATAAAGTGGCGTAAAGAGTCGATGACAAAGCCAGGTCTTAAGGTCCATAATGTCTACGTTGAAGTCACCGACTAGTATAAAGGGTTTGGGCTTGTTGATGTTTGACATTGTTTCGTCACAATTATGACTGATATTAGGGCGAAAGCCTTTAATGTCTCATGCTCACGTCCGTCCGTCCGTCCGTCTGTCTGTCTGTCCGGTGTCCGTCCGGTGTCCGTCCGTCCGTCCGTCTGTCCGCCCGTCCGTCCGTCCGTCTGTCCGTCCGCCCGTCTGTCCGTCCGCCCGTCTGTCCGTCCGTCCGTCCGTCCGTCCGTCCGTCCGTCCGTCCGTCCGTCCGTCCGTCTGTCCGTACGTCCGTCTGTCCGTACGTCTGTCCGTCCGTCTGTCTGTCCGTCCGTCCGTCCGTCCATCCGTCCGTCCATCCGTCCGTCTGTCTCGCGTCTCGCTGCGATTCGCGGTAAAAAAATTAAAAAAGGAAACACGCACACATTCGGTTTGTGTGTTATCCCACTGAGAGTGTAAAAGATAAAAGACATGGCACAGTCAGTGGAATGGCCACACGCTTTCGCCGAACACACTTTGGAATGTACAAAGTGTCCTTCAATTTTTAGTGTATTGTTAAACCTTTTTTTTTTTGTCATAAGCCTTGATTGATGGGTGCCTAAATGTCGGCGTTTTTACGGTGTTGTGGCCTTTTATTTTGTTCTGGTTCGCACAGTGGGTGCTTCCCTACTTCATGAAAGTTACGGTGGGCGTATAGTGGGCACATTGCATACCTTGCACGTGCTGTGGACGGGCGTATAGTGGACACATTGCATACCTTGCACGTCCTTGCACGTGCTGTGGACGATCGAGGGTGTGACGCTAGAGCGTCACACCCTCGATCATTCCATAGTGAATACGCATTGAAGGAACCTAATTCTCCGAAGTGTACTAAGAAGTTTAGAAATAACAGCATAAGGACCGCCACTATTAAAGATCGGAAGCGAAACTCTACAAACAGAAATGTCACCGTATGCCAAGCATTTGTTGGAATAACTCTAAACCATAGCAGTACGCATTCTATTGTTACACTGTGATTAAAGCTGTTAGTCAGCTCTGCCCAACATTAGTTATTACTGATATTGAATAGAGAGAGAGAGAGAGAGAGAGAATGAATATAGGAAAGGTAGGGAGGTTAACTAGACTACGTCCAGTTTGCTACCCTACACGTGGGGAGAGGGGAATAAGGGAGTAAAAGGGAAAGAGAGAGAGAGAAAGAGAGAAGTGGATGCACAATGCACACGACACGCACAGTGCAGGGTTTCACAGGCGGTCGCTCAGCGATGTTTCCTTCAAGAATTGTAGAAGGGCTCGTGTGGCTTTCTGGGCTGATGAACTTGTAGACCATGCACCCAAGATCTTTTCCAGAGTAAAGGGACGATCATCCAGTCTTCTCAAGGCACACTGGAGAGTCCGGCGGTCTTGCTCAAAGTCGGGACAGTGGCACAAGACGTGGTCAAGTGTTTCTTCACAGTTGCAGCTATCACACTTGGATGAGTCAGCCATACCTATGCGATGGCTGAATGAGTTTGTAGATATTGAATAGATATCCTAAGCTTCACACAAGGTAGACAAAGACGCTTTTTTTAGCTAAATAGTTTGTACAGTATGGACTACGTTAATTTTTACTTTATTGGCTAAACTTCAAGTCATTCTTCATATAACTATCCAGATCTTTTTTTTTGCTAAGTTTAAGGTC
Organism: Rhipicephalus appendiculatus; assembly: GCA_030522465.1. Lineage (NCBI taxonomy): Eukaryota > Metazoa > Arthropoda > Arachnida > Ixodida > Ixodidae > Rhipicephalus > Rhipicephalus appendiculatus. Next base: position 7,935 of record JALIZH010017153.1, on the reverse strand, counting down.
CACAAATTGGTCTGTTTATGTGGACATGAAAATTGAACGAAGAGCTAGTTCCGAAACTCCACGTTACGTTTTATGGAAAGCGTGGTGCGATTCGATTATAACGCCGTATAGAATAAATGCATCGACTACAGCCCGATGTGTCATCTCAATCTGAAACAATCGAGTTACAAGTGTTATTCTTGGGGAACCGAGGGGTAAACAGTTTATTGATAGAGCCCAGCTCCGAATGACATATACTGTCATTTCCTTTCCCCCAATTTTAATTTTTTGCTAGTGACAGGCGGTCTCTTTCTGCTTCTGTCAGCTTCTTCAGTGTTGCCCAAAGTGCATTCATTGGTTCTTCTTTCATTATTCTTCTGCCTGCTCTTCAGATACGATTTTTCATACGATATAATACAAAATACAAAGCAACCCTGAATAAGCAAAAAAAAAATACAGCTTTTACTAAAAGCTGCTCCTGTTTTCATGGGCAAGAAAGAAGAATCGCTGTGGAGACAGCTGGCTGTTTCTATTTGATTCCGCGTTCCCTTCTGACAGGTCTCTCTACGTGAGCTTGTATTCCACTCTGGGTGAAGACAACAAAAAGCTCTCAATTTCTCAAGCATTGCTGAACGCCCACGCTGTAGAACGCACAAAAAAGCCAAGGGACGACTCGTGTAGGATGTGTTTACACGAGCAATAAATTATTTCCAAGGGGATTGGAAGTGGCTGTCAGTATTCTATGAAAACACTTTGTGAGATGGTAAACAAGCTAAAGTCTGCACCAGTACTGAATAAACTGAAAGTAAACTTGATACTATTTGCGAGAAACAATGAAATTAAAGTTTGCTATGTCACGATGTTTTTCGCTCGAGTGACCTGTTGGATTTTCTGTTCCTCCTCTCCTCTTTCTATTTTTCCCTCTCAGTGTGCGTGCGCTAGGCAGACACCACTAGTCACACACACACAAACACACACACACACACACACACACACACACATGTGATGATGAACAAACTATATTTCATTGCCAGAAAGATCCCCCCTCCCCCTTTCAGAGGAGGGGAGGGGGGGGGGCAGGCAACCTAGATGACGGCCATGATCCGGTGTGCCCGGGCGGCATCTTCGGCCTGGCTTATTGAGCATGTCTGTAAAGGTGAGTTTGAGCTGTGGAGCGCGGCCTTGCATCCACTCCGGTCTGGGAATGCGCCCCTCATGGGGCCTCTGGACACGCCCAAAGCATGTGGCTCAAGTCCGCCCTGTTATTACAAAATTTACACTTGTCCGAATAAAATTCCGGAGCGCAGTGGTATAACTTTACCGGACTACGGAACCTATGTGTCTCAAGTAGGCGTCACGCCACCGCCTTTCCTTTGTTCAATGATCAGTGTGCTTGAAGGTAAATTCTCCTGCTTAGTCTATAATTCACAGGGCTAACCTTCAGAAGCTGTCTACGCACAGACAAATCGCACGCTTGAAGTTTCTATATCAACTGTATAAAAAAACATTACACATAGATCCAACTTTGTACTTGTAGCCTCCAGCCCGAGTGTCACCGCGTATCAGTTGACCGTATGCTCTTTTACCCTATGCCACGCGAGTTGATGTATTCAAGTTTTCCTTTCTGCCTCGCTCAAATATTGACTGGAACAAGCTCGATTCCAGCGTATTTGTTGATTGTGAGTCAGCTCAAGTTTTTCAGCGTGGTTTGGAACTGGTTTGTACGTAGTATTGTATATTGTGCTTTCCCACCCCTGTAACAGCACGCGAGGGCTTACAGTATTGTAAATAAAAGAAATAGATAATGCTGCGTGATTTCTCTGTAAGTGGTGATGCTTTCAAATCTCGCATTGCCCTCGCAGCTCGACCAGGTGTGAGGGATAGGTTCGTGTAAGCACGGCAACCTAAATAATCGTTGCCGAGACGGACGAAGACATTTGCAACTCGAGTAAGAATGCTTTTATGTCACAATGCGTGATGGTGAAAATGACGCAATGAACAAGAATAGCGAACAGCTGTCGTGACAACCAACCCGACGCACTAGTCTCTTAATGTCTATTACCCCACGTAGTCCCCCCACTGCACTACTCAAGGTTCATAAGATTTCACCGTGTGACGGTCGAAGGCTGATGCGTCGATGCGTCGTTGCGTTGCATGTCACGCCGACAGCAGAGACGGGTCGGTGCGGACGGTCGGAGCGGAGCGGGCAGCAGGTTGGAGGTGGGACCAGCACGTCCCGGACAGGCAGTAGTAGGCCCGGGTCTGGATTGCGCCCGGGTCCGAGCACAACGGACCGGCGCCGGCTGCTGGAACACCTAGTAGACGGGAGTGAGGCCCGGGCAGTCGGTAGGCCGCGGTAGGCTTCGGGACCTGGACCCGACGAGCGCTTCGGCCTGCGACTGCTACGTTCGATTGCGCTGCCCGAATGATCACCTCTTCTTCGTCGTCTTCCCTCCTTTTCTCCAAGGCTTGGCTTGGCTTGACTTAAATGAGCCGATTCCGCCTTTCCCTGTCTCGTCATCGTCTTCATCGGCACGCCGCACATCACAAAACACCACGCACCACACGAAAGTACCGCGCACATCGTGACAAAAGCCCCCCCCTTTCGAAAGTTTTTTTTTTCCAAAACAAAACAAAAAAAAAAACTGTCCAAAGTGCGCGGGAGACACTTGTTACAAATTCACAACCCTGTTACACCAAGACAATAGTCCGTCTGTGGGAGTCCCTAGGCATATAGTTCTATATTACATTATATGTTGTGTAGCTAACACCTACACCTGTAGCCTGCTCATATAATCAGCACCAACGTTCTCCGAACCTTTGATATGCTCAACGCGAAAGGTGTACTCCTGCAAGGCGAGACTCCAGCGTAAGATTCTACTGTTCAAATGTTTAGCCTGAGAGAGGTATTGTAGCGGTTGGTGGTCAGTCTGTACGACGAACGAGGTTCCATAAAGGAAGATGTGAAATTTTGCGATCGCCCACACTAAAGCTAAACACTCTCTCTCAATCGCAGAGTATCTCTGTTCCCGGGGCATAAGTTGGCGGCTGGCGTATGAAACCGGATGAAGAAGACCCTGGTGTTCCTGCATAAGCACTGCTCCTATAGACCTATCGGAGGCATCCGTACGCAATACGAAAGGCTTCCTTATGTCGGCTGCCTTGACTACTGGTCCAGAAGCTAGAGCTTGTCGGAGGGTTTCAAACGCCTCTTCTCTTTCGGTATTCCACGCTAACTTGTTCTTTTCCATCTTTCTCGTCATTTCAGTCAGGGGTTTCGCTTTCTCTGCATAATAAGGTATCAGGTCTCGGTAATATCCCGCGAGGCCGAGAAAAGAGCGAAGCTGCTTCTTCGTTTCCGGCCTTGGGGCTTTCGCGATTTTCGCTATCGTGCTCTCTACTGGGCGGATCTTACCATCTCCGAGTTGATGCCCAAGGAAAATGACGGAAGTCATTCCAATCGCACATTTTTGAGGCTTGATCCTTAAGCCTGCTTCGCGGATCCTCTGAAACAGCTGTTTCAATGTTGCTAGATGTTCTTCCCACGTAGCCGTGGCAATTAGAACATCGTCTATGTAATGCACTGTGTTTGGAATGCCGTGCAGTAGTGTCCTCATCAATCGTGTGAATATTGCCGAAGCTGTCTTAATCCCAAAAGGCATATATAGAAAGTGGTAGTGTCCGGACTGCGTTGAGAAGGCTGTTTTCGGACGAGAACTTTCCTCTAAGGGTACTTGCCAATAGCCCTTTGTAAGATCTAATTTTGAGAAAACTGACTTCGTACCGACTTCAGCAAACATAATGTCAGTTCTGGGTATGGGTTCAGCATCGGACACCAGAACATCATTTATGCGCCGAAAGTCGATGCACGCGCGGAAGCTGTTGTCTGGTTTCTTAACGAGGACCAAGGGTGAGTTGTACGGGGAGTGGGATCGTTCAATAACGCCCAGCTTCAACATGTCTTGGACCTCCTTCTCCACTATTTCCTTCATTGCAAACGGTAGCGGATATTGTGACGTGCTGATCGGCTCCGATGTAGTAAGCTCTAGTCGGCACTCTAGAAGGTTCGTCTTCCCAGGAACTTCGGAAAATATGTCTCGGAATTCGACCAAGAGATTGCACAAATCAGCACGTTGTGCTTCGTCTAAATTACTTCCGAGTGTCACCGAGTCAATACCTTTTCCCTCGTTTACTTTAAATGTAGGGAGGGGTGAATCGGATTCTCCTTCCTCGACAACGACGAACGAGGAAGTCTGACTAGCGACGTTTGGTTGACGTTCCTCGTACCGCTTGAGCATGTTTATGTGAAATAGCTTCGTGGTGTGTCCAAGGTCTAACCAATAGTCGTGGTCACTCTTTTTTTCTATAACCGGAAATGGCCCCTTCCAGTGCATAAGAAGCTTGTTTTCGCTGGTTGGGAGTAATATAAGTGCCCGGTCACCAACCTTGAGTTGTCGTGTTTTGGAGGTTCGGTCATAATACTTCTTCTGCGCGTTTTGAGCTCGGGAGAGATTCTCTTGAGCCAGCTTCAAGGTGTGTTCAAGACGTTCTCTCAAATCAAACACATATCCATAGCTGGTCTTGATGTCTTCCCTTAGGTCTTCCCCTGTCCATAGTTCCTTAAGAATATTCAGGGGTCCTCGGACGTGCCGGCCGTATATCAGTTCAAATGGTGAGAAGCCCATACTGGTCTGAGGCACTTCTCGATAGGCAAATAACAGAGGCGCAAGGAATCGGTCCCATGACGTTGGCTTCTCTTGGCATAATTTGCGCAACATCTGTTTCAAAGTGCCGTTGAATCTTTCGACCAAGCCATTGCACATCGGGTGGTAAGGTGTCGAGCTCAAATGACGAATAGCAAGCAAAGCGTTCACTTCTTCCATCAGCTCTGACGTGAAGCAGGATGCTTGGTCACATAGAATCTCCCGTGGAAATCCGATTCGGGAAAACATTTCCAGTAGCCCATCTGCTACCGTTGCTGAATCGATTGCGGGCAAAGCCACCGCGTCCGGGTACCGTGTGGCGAAATCCACCAGGGTAAGTATGTAACGATTGCCCTTCTTTGAAATAGGGGTCAGAGGACCAATGATATCTACAGCCACACGTTCGAATGGCGTGTCTATCAGAGGCATTCGTCCAAGAGGTGCTTTGCCTACTTTGCCTTTAGGGTATGTCCTTTGGCATGCGTCGCATGATTTGACGAATCTCCGGACCTCCTCCTGTACACCTGGCCAATAGAACGACTCCAAAACTCGGTCCTTCGTCTTCTTAATACCTTGGTGCCCAGATATCGGAGATTCATGTGCCAAGTTCAACACTTGAACACGCAGCTCCTTTGGAACCACCGCTTGTTGAAATGTTTTACCTGGTGCCAAGTGGTAAACGCGGTACAAAATACCCCTCTCAAACATAAATGAGTGGTGTGTGGCTCCTTTCCCGCGGATGATGGTGTCGACTTTCGCCCTACAAACATCCAGCGACCGGTCTTCCTCTTGTTTTTGGCGGAAGGACTCCTGCGTTACCTCTAGGTTTTCAAACTTAGCAGTCTTCAGCTTTCGGTGATGTGCTTTGCTTGAAACACCAACCATGACTGTGCTCTTTGTCCCGCATCCATCCTTGGGTTTCTCTTCAGACTTCAATGTATGACTGGTCGCCGACTTCTGTCTTGCTGACTCCTTCCACGTTGAGTCGGGGTCATTAGCGTCACGGGCGCCAGGAACATTTCCTACGATGACATCGTAGAGCGGGGAAGTCATACATTTGACTTTCGCCTTTCCGGTAAAATAGGGCGATAGAATCCGTACTTCCGCTTCTGGTACCTCGATACAACTACCATCAGCCAATAAAATAGTGGCGGTAGTAGCCGTCAGCGCATCATCGGGAACAAGGGAACGGCGCACGACCAGGGTGTTGCTTCCAGTGTCCCTCAAGACTGATACAGGGTGGCCAAACACTTCTCCCTGTAACACAGGCAAGTTTCGTGTAGCCGCTGCGGTGCATGTTCTGAGCGCACTGGCAACGTATTCATCTGATGACGAATCTTCGACATCTCCGGGAGACTCTGCCTTCTGGTCGGGAGACACGATGCAAGATGTCGTCTTCTTTGATCCCCCGTTGTTTGGGCACGCTCTTGCATCATGGCCTGGCTTCCGACACACCCCACAGAAGACTCGTTTGGGCTTCGAGCGGCAATCAGATGCTCTGTGTCCGGGTCGATCACAGACGAAACATCTAAGAGGAGACTGGGTAGAGGTACACCCATCTTGCTCCTTGGGGTTGTTCTTTTCTGACTTGTTATGAAAGGTCAACAAGTTTCTTTGACGCTGTGCCTCCAAAAATGTATCAGCCGCTTCTGCCATTTCTTCGACTGTCCTGCAATTCTTCTCCCTCAGGAAAAGTGCCAAGCGATCGTGACAGTTACTGAGAAACTGCTCTGCTACAATGAGGTTGCGCACGGATGCGAAGTCCTTGTCCGTTTTCGACATTTCCAGCCATCTATCGAAGAAACTCTGCAATCTCGTGGCGTACTGTTTACCAGTTTCGCCGTCTTCCGGCTTGCTTTGCCGAAACTTTTCGCGATAGCCTTCGGCTGTGAAACGAAACCTCTGGAGCAAGGCCATTTTCGTACGCTGGTAATCCATCGACTCTTCTGGCGACAAACGACCGAAGACTTTCAAGGCTTCCCCACTGAGGCATAAGCTAAGCGCTGTAGCCCACTTCTCCTCAGGCCACTCCTGACCAACAGCTACGCGTTCGAACCTCTTGAGATATGCATCAAGATCGTCTCGCCTCTCGTCAAACACTGGAATTAGCTTGTGAGGATTGATTAAGCACGGGCGGCTTTGACTCCTCTCAGGTTCTCTGTCACGCGTTGTGGATTCTCGACTACCTTCAACCTCAGCTAGTCGAATTCGCAATTGAAGAGTTCTCTCTTCTATCTCCAGACGTTGCTTCGCCGCCTGAAGAGTTCTCTCTTCTATCTCTAGACGTTCCTTCGCCGCCTGCCTTTCTGCGGAACGCTCTTCACGCGCCTGCACAGATTCCTCATGAGCCCGCTCTAACCGCGCATCTACCCACGTCTTTAACTCGGCTCCTTCAAGCCCCATGCGTTCCGCTAGCGTTATAAGCTCTTGCTCGCTCATCTTCGCTACAATGCTTTCAACTCAGTGCAAACGGCTTCGTCCTGTCGCTGCGGACGCCAATTGTGAGGGATAGGTTCGTGTAAGCACGACAACCTAAATAATCGTTGCCGAGACGGACGAAGACATTTGCAACTCGAGTAAGAATGCTTTTATGTCACAATGCGTGATGGTGAAAATGACGCAATGAACAAGAATAGCGAACAGCTGTCGTGACAACCAACCCGACGCACTAGTCTCTTAATGTCTATTACCCCACGTAGTCCCCCCACTGCACTACTCAAGGTTCATAAGATTTCACCGTGTGACGGTCGAAGGCTGATGCGTCGATGCGTCGTTGCGTTGCATGTCACGCCGACAGCAGAGACGGGTCGGTGCGGACGGTCGGAGCGGAGCAGGCAGCAGGTTGGAGGTGGGACCAGCACGTCCCGGACAGGCAGTAGTAGGCCCGGGTCTGGATTGCGCCCGGGTCCGAGCACAACGGACCGGCGCCGGCTGCTGGAACACCTAGTAGACGGGAGTGAGGCCCGGGCAGTCGGTAGGCCGCGGTAGGCTTCGGGACCTGGACCCGACGAGCGCTTCGGCCTGCGACTGCTACGTTCGATTGCGCTGCCCGAATGATCACCTCTTCTTCGTCGTCTTCCCTCCTTTTCTCCAAGGCTTGGCTTGGCTTGACTTAAATGAGCCGATTCCGCCTTTCCCTGTCTCGTCATCGTCTTCATCGGCACGCCGCACATCACAAAACACCACGCACCACACGAAAGTACCGCGCACATCGTGACACCAGGGCAATCCAGAGGCTTTGTCTGTGAGTCCT
>JALIZH010017152.1:0-21604 GCA_030522465.1 Rhipicephalus appendiculatus | reverse complement strand
CGCCTTGTGTACGTGTCGTCGTCCTCGTCTGGTCTGTTGTTTTCGATGGCGTTGTTTTGCTGCGAATGAAAATTTGGACACAATTTGACTGTTGCGTCACACTGATGGGAACATAGATGTGCCATCTGTATAACATCGACCATAAATACAACCAAAAAAAAAAAACATGGTTGATCCCTCTGTCATAGGAATCGGTATAACGCGAAAGTGAAACGTGCCCTTACAGAAGTACACTCTAAGAAAAAAAAAGAGTCGAAAGAGGGTTACAAAACCGTTACCCCCTTCGGGTATTCACTTGACCCCTTTTGGAAGGTAGACGCAGAGAAAGAGAGTTGGCAATTCGAGAGGAGTCACAGAACTCTCGTGAAGCGCGTTTCGATTGGCTTGCGTGATGAACGCGCCGCGGTATACGCCATACATATCGCGCGTTTGCCGATCGGCGCCGTTGAGACGGGCCTGTCTCTCGCTCCGGCGCCGCAACGTCGCCGCCGGCGCGGTCGCGAGGGGGGCGAGGGCGCGAGGCGCCTACTCCTCCATGCCTGCCTACGCCTGCTGCCTCCTCTCTCCGTCATTAGGAATGCGTCAGAGAGAACCGCGTTGGTTGCGCTGGTCACGCTGACGCCGACGCTGGCCGCGCGACCGGCGCGACTTGTAGTTGTAGTTTTGAATTCGAGCGAACATGCGGATCTTTAGTGGCGGTCACGCCAGGCTCCGTGCTAGAAGTGACGCTATAGTGAGGAATATTCTTGGATTTGCGGACACGGACATGCGCCTGTTAACGGTGAGTGCACTGCTTTCGTATATAGACGTCAGACTCTGCCCAGGCGGCGCTGCGAAAAACGCCGCCACCAGCGCTCTCATCGCCGCCCTGGTCATAACTGGGTAGTGCAAAGAGAGCCGTCCGCAAGCGAATGTGCATAGGCCACTATAGAACCCCCCCCTCTTTCGCTCGTGTTGAGGGCTGTTTCCTATAATCAAGGACCTGGAAAGCTTCTTCCGTCAATCCACCCTAGCTTCAGAAAAGTAGGAAGCTCATCAAAGTGAAGTGCGGCTACAATGCAAAAGATGGTTCAGTTATTTCGGCGTGCTGCACTCGCAAGCGCAAGCGAGCATCGCATGACATCGAGTTTGAGGCACTCCGACGTGCGTTCTGTAACGCCTAAATGCGTTAAATTTGGGCATATACATAATGTCAAAGCGATGAAGTACGTACACGAGCAATGTTTCTTACGATCAGTCATACAAAGCTCGCTTTATGAGACACGAATGGTCGCGGCGATTTTCGCCTTTGCAGTTGAATTCTCCATCCATCTCTCGCTTCCTGTGCGTTGAGCGGTTTTATTACGCATCCTCAAATGTACTGTTGACGGTTGTCTTCCGTTTGTATATACTGCAAATGGGGATACGTGCGTGTCCACTTTCTCGGTGTACAACGAAAGGCATAACCGTGGCCTCCGAGATAGCTCCGGCAATCGCGGAGACCACGGGCAAGAAAACCTTGCGGTGGTCACGAAGAACATTCTGCGATTTGCTTGTATGACGCACGTGTTAGCATTTGCTAGTTAAAGCCGGAACTCTGAACCTTCAATGCGTACGTGCGCGATGCTCAGTGATGACGACCAGTTCAGATTATGGGTGGTCGCGGAGTGCACGATGTTTATCGCGCGCTTCACCAGTCTGCATTTAACTGCTGCACGGCGCGCACCGCGGTCTCTGCTGAGCTTCATAGTCAAGGTTACCACGGTTCTACGTCAAGGCTACTCAAAACACTAACATGAGAACCACGTATTATTACACACCATGCGACCGGCTGTGGAGAACACGAGTAATTCGCTCACCCAACACGTTCGCAAAGGCCCGTATCCAGAGCTCTCGCCGTTCTGCTTCGTGCAACAGCTACGGAAATCGGTAAAACTGAAGTCCTTTACGTCCGTGGCAATTCACAACGCAACAGTAGCGTCGACTGAAGCCTTTCTGGCATTTCTTCGTAGCGCGCGGAGCTGTTGCGTCTGCTCTTGCTTTCGCCGTCGTTCTGGCACGCACTTCATGACGGTTCGGTTGCGCGTCCGACTAGCGGAGAGAAATTCGTAGCTCTTTTTCTGAGTGTTCAACGCGCCAACACACCAAATATTTAGGTTAATCGTTGTTTCCAACTCGCTAGTTGCACCTGGTTGCACAGCAAACTATGCAAGGGAGCCGGACTTTGCACTACCCAAAACTGCTCCGACAGGTGGCGCTAAGTGTCTGCAAAACTCCAGAGTCTGACGTCTATACTAATTACACAGCTTTAGCTGGGCGTCTGCAGCAGCTCCGCGGAAGTAGGCTGCGGGAGCAGGCCGCCAGCCATGTCCAACAGTAGCCGGAGTCCGCGGGGCTGTCGCAGGATGTCCAGTTAAAACAGTCACTTAACGAGTTGAGGCCGCTATGCGCGTTGTTGTGTAAGTGATTGCATGGCTCATAAAATGAGTGATGCAATCACTTATCGAGGCGATTACTTTCTGCTCGCACATTGTGTCTGAACTGCTGAAAGTCTTTGATATCGTTTTGAGATGCGCTTTAGTCTACGTCTTAATAACATTTCCATCGATACTCGAGTGTGCAGCGTGCTTCCACCCGTAAAAACGCGACAAAATAGTCTGTGTACACAGACGCACTGTATATAATGACGTTCGGCTTTACAACCGAATCGAGTGAATATACGTGACTGTGGAAGCTATGTGTGGTAATTCTAGCATTTGCCATGTCTGATGTCAACGTAGACGGCGTCCGCGCGCGTTGCTGTCGTTCGGGCGCTCGTACAACTGAGTGGTTAAGGGCTGATTACATTTGTAGAACACGCGTTCTGTCGTTAGGGCGCTCGAACAACTGAGTATTTAAGAATGTGTTACCTTTGTAGAACACGCTGTCAGTAACCGCTCACGGCGTGCCCCTGACTGCCGGAGGATGCGCTTGGTTGTGGCAATATGCCGGCGCAAAGCCGGGCTTATTCTGGAGGCACTTTTTGAAGCGACTTATCAGAAAAGGAGGGCCTTCATTCGTGCATAACCAGTGCCTATCGCCAAACGCGGTTCCCGCCTTCTATTACGTGAAAATTTGTTTTCGTTACGAAAGTATTTAAAACGAAACACTCGTGTCAGATGTGTGTACAGTAACGGTGTGTTGAACAAAGGGTGGTTTAAATAAAACTAATCAGTCTGTGTGTTTGTGTGTTGGTTATTCCCAGGGCAACGAAGGTGTCGCTATGGTCTGGTGCTTCACCACTAGTGATAGGAAAATCATCAGCGGCGTTCGTAATGTCAACGAGGCAATCGGTACATTTCCTTTGGTTGGACAAGACGACGTAGGAAAAGAGGTGAGTGGCACCCACGCAAAGGAGCCTAAAACAATTGCCTTTGTTGTTTAAAAAAAAAAGCTCACATCATCTTGTGCTGCAAGTTTGTCACCAATGTTTTACGCGATAACGGCAAAAAAACACGGTTCCTTACCATGCCTCTTTGCATTTGTTTTGTTCTGGGCCTTCATTATGTCTGTGTAAATCACTTATTGTGTAGGTATTGCAAACTCTTATACTATGATTCAGTTTTCTCATTATCATATCACGTTCTTCTTTTCAGGTACCATTTGTCATGGCTGATCACGCTGAACAGGAGCGACAACATAGCAAGTCACAAGTCTGATTCCTCCAGCCTTAACGACTTTTTGATTCTTGATCATAAGGAATAAATATGGAAACATGATGTCTGCTGTTTATTTTGCACGGCATGACACTACGCACATCGCAGTCACACATTTTGGTTGGTTATACTCATACAAGCATGGAAATGAGGAATACCTCAACTGCTTCAACTTTGCTGGGAATGGTGTGTTTTGAGAAGTTTTATTAAAATAATGCTAAAATTGAACTATCCTTTTTTGCAGTCGCTGGCCACAACGGCAAGTATTAATGGAGTTGCTTAAAATGAATACTTCACTATTTCCAGCAGCAGTCGCGCAAAAGTAGAGCATGGGTCAATTTAGTAGCTTAAAATAGCCGTAGAGTCGCTTGACGCTTCGGTGGGTGTCAATTGACCCGCGTAGGAGCGTCACTGGCAAGAGTCGTCTGACTCCCTCAGAAGTGGTAGTGTGATCCTTCGCATCAGAGTCCTCCCACTCTTCTTAAGAGGGTCCGGGGACTCTCCTGAGCGCGCCGACTCTGACCCACCAAGAGAGTCACCGTGACTCTTCAAAGAGAGTCGTATACGTGGCAAGTCAGAACTCTCCGAAAAGAGTCAGGTATACTCTTTTTTTTTCTTAGAGTGTAGTCGAATGTTTACTGCACATTGATATAAGAGAGCTTGCACAATGTCTAGTGGTGTTTGACGGTTATAGCACCGCTTAACGTGGATGCATCCCCGTTGACGCTTGGTGGTACATCTGCATCCCGACGACTAACGTCTATGATGAATGATTAAAGAAACCCTTGTGGCCATAGATGCTTGTGGTAGCTGTACGGTGAGAGCGGAGTCATTGAAAGCGGTATGACAGCCAGAAGAGCGTCACTGATTGGACGCCGAACTTGGGCTAAGGTCGCCTACTCGCGGCATGTTAGAGTTATTGAACAACGCTGCCCGACCAGAGGGAAACGCGACGCGCGTCGTGTCTTCCCCGTTGGCCGGCTGCGATTTTTCGCGGGGTGAGCTAGGAACATGGCTAGGGACGCGGAGTTACGGCCACGCGACGCACTCGCGCGTCACACAGCTATTTTAGATGTGAAGCATCTTATGGCGAAGCTTAATCCGGTGGTGGTGGTGGTGGTGTGCCGCGTGGCCTCCCTTACTGCGCATGCGCAAACCCTTTCAAAAAAAAAATAAATAAAAAACCTCCTCTCCCCCTCTCTCCTCCGGGTATCTCTCCCCGCGGCAACCACACCCTCACTGCGCATGCGCCTCGCCTCCTCTCTCCCCTCCTACGCTCCCCCCCTCTCTCCTCTAGGCATCCCTGCCAGCGGCGTCCACACTCCCACTGCGCATGCGCGTCCCCCCTCTCTCTCCTCTCCTACCCTCCCCCCTCTCTCCTCTAAGTATCCCTGCCCGCGGCGTCCACGCCACACTCCCACTGCGCATGCGCGTCCCCCCCCTCTCTCTCCTTTCCTACGCTGCCCCCCCTCTCTCGCCTCGCGACGCCGACGCAGACAGCGTCTGCTAGCGAGTTTCTTGGTTGAAAAAACCGACTGTTCGCGCTGCACAACCGTTCACTGGCCACCCCGTATATATGGCAATGGATCTTGACCTCCAAGGTGGTGCCGGTGGGATATTTCTCCTGTGCGTTGTTGAACAATAAAAATTCGCAGCGTGCGCGTTAACTAAAAGCGGACTGCGGGTCTCTGTGTCCAGTCGGAGTCTTCTGTCTCTCATTGCCCATTAGCAGCGATTGGCATGTTCCAGTAGGAAACACCGCTCCATCACTGCGTGTTTTGCGCCTCCCCAGTTTTCTCTCCTGCGCAACGCTGCGATGAGCGCCAGCGTCAACGCCGCCGCCAGTGTAAGCGTTAGCGCCCGCTGCTTCACATCTACACATGGTTCCCTTTAGCGGGAGATGGTGTAATTTTTTTTTGGTATGGACGGATGCTATGAGTGTGGACGCTAAGAGCAGTGGCGTAGCCAGGGGGTGGCACACCGGGCACGTGCCCCTCCCGAAATTTTTTTTCACCATGGCATACAAAGCGAAAAATGACCATTTCAAGGAGGTGCCCCTCCCGAAATCAAGGCGGTGCCCCCCCCCCCCCCCCCCCCGAAAAAAATTTCTGGCTACGCCCCTGGCTAGGGGTAAGGTGGCCACCTGGCAGTGTGTTAATGCGTCGGCAAAATTCCACGTTTAGTATTCGAAACACGCCGAATGGGACGGGCGCGGAGAAACAGCGCTTTGAAGAAACTAATCGTGCATTTCAGGTCATAATGCATTACTTCTGTTAGCAAGAGCACTGTAAGAGGACAGTGGTAGATATAAAAGGCTTGTTTGTAAAGCATGCAAAGTATGTGACCGTGGCGCAGTGGATAGCGTGCCCGACATCTCTTGTCGCGGACGTAGAGGTCGTAGGTTCGACTCCTGTTGACGGAACTTTTTTTCTTTGTCTTCTGATCATGTGTACTTTTTTCCACGTCATTTCCGTGACGGAAATACGTCACTCAAATCTTGGTGGACCTCGGCATAAAACATTTTCGTGTTAAAAGTATTTTAATTGAATTTTGAAGTTCGTGGAAGTGCCAAATCGGAAATAGAAGCGAAAAGCGATGATGTCATCACGCGAGGCCTTTTTGCAAACGACGTACGTCACGAGATCTGGCCGGGTTATCGGAGACACATACGAGGTGGACAATGCTGGTAGGGACACCTGATGATACATAGCCTATAGGATAAGAGATAAAAAAAACCGGCAGATACCACGCACTCTGGGAATCGATGTAATGCGAAGCCGCCAAATCATGCTTTACAAAATTTGCATGTCATGTTTTACATGTTAGGACCTGTCATTTATGTTCGTCATACAGTGACGTCGCGCAATACCAAATTTGGTGTATATCAAGCTAACGAAACGGCCGCGAGCGCGGCATGAGCGGGGCATGCAAGTCATGTCGCATATGACAAGTCATGATTTCCATATTACCACTGATGATTTATGTTCGTCATACAGTCACGTCACTCAATACCAAATTTGGTGTATATCAGGCTAACGAAGCGGCCGCGAGCGCGCCATGAGCGTGGCGTGCAAGTCATGTCGCACATGACAAGTCATGATTTTCATATTACCACTGGTCATTTTTGTTCGTCATACAATCACGTCACTCAATACCAAATTTGGTGTATATCAGGCTAACGAAACGGCCGCGAGCGCGCCATGAGCGTGGCATGCAAGTCATGTCGCACATGACAAGTCATGATTTCCATATTACCACTGGTCATTTATGTTCATCATACAGTCACGTCACTCTATCCCAAATTTGGTGTATATCAAGCTAACCAAACGGCCGGGAGCGCGCCATGAGCGTGGCAGGTAAATCATGCTTTTCATGACAAGCTAGTCATGATTTTCATGATATGACCAGCCATTTATGTTCGCAATACGGTCATGTTATGCCATTCCAAATTTGGTATAAATCCCATTAACGATACGGCCAGGAGAGCACAAAGTCGTAGGCGGCTAGATAGCTAGATAGATAGATAGCTAGAAAGATAGATACGCTCAAAGTCGCCGAAGTTCGCTAAGAAATGCTTCGCATTTAAAAAATTAGGGGACCCTTAAGCTTCGCCTTTAAGAGTTGAACGCGATAGCGATATCCCGTCCCTACTGCGTACTTCAATCACTTAGTGCATACTATGTAATGGGTAGTATGCTTTAAACCAGGAGAAATTATGCGCGGCAAATGTGGAAAATGTTTTCGAACTTGCTATGCACCCACTACGTGGTGTTAGGGAATACGTGCAGCAAGGTGTGTGCCGTTTGTAATGGGTGGCTGGCTTTAAACTATGGAATCGTTATGATAGTCACATATTCTGACGCCCGATGGCAATGTACGCTTGCACCACGCAATATTCCTGGGATATTACATGTTATATTGCGACGCCTATATAAAGGACGCTTGCGTTTGCGAAGCATGGAAGTTATTTTCACTGCATTTCCCAGCAGGGGAAGTTATTTTGACAGTATTTCCAAGCAGAGGCATGGCTGTGTGGTAGAACACCTGCTTGCCACGCAGACGACCCAGGTTCGATCCTCACTCGGACCCGAAAATTTTTATTATTTATTTTATTTGCATCTTTCTCGATTTTTCGGTCACGGACAAGATGATGATTTTTCGCTCACAACCAACGAAGCCGACGCCGACACCGACACCGACGCCGACGCCGGAATTTCTGCGAAACGAGCTCTTTAACGCTATCGCGTTAATAACATTGCATCGACTTAACCGCTTACTAACTATATGTAACGCGACGACAGCGAAATAATTATTAACTCTAGTGTTCTCATAGCTTTTTTTTAGAACAGTGACGCGACTAAGAAAACAGAAAAAAATAGTGTAGTTGGACAAAACACCACAAGATGTCGCTACTGATTCCAGGACTGCTGCTGCATACTGCTTCTGCTGCTGTTGCCGTCAAGTGCTCCTGTTTCCGGGTATCCGCAAACGTTAGGAAGCCTACAAACAAACTAAAGCGCTCTACTGCCCGGATCGCACTGCATAGTAGACAGATAACTGCTTCGGCGCTCCAATGTGCGTACGTGGGATTGATAGGCATTTAGAACGCAGAGTTGCCCGATCTAAATACCGGTCTGTAAAGCGTACATCACGCCACTTACATGTTACACACACTGTTACAGAGCGCTAGTGTGGTGATTTCATTGCCTCATTCTTCACTTCTAAATCTGCTACTTTACAAATCATTGGAGAGAAAATGTTTGAGGCCGCCTAATTCTACGGCTGATCCTAGTCTCACGGAAAACGGCACCTCGTTGGACGACAAGCACAAAATCATAGCCACCGGTGGGGTTCGCGAAGAGAATTGAACTTTTCTGACTGATTTTTACACTCCACCCAACTCCTTCTTCCATCGCCGCCCTAAATAAGCAACGTAGTGTGACGATCGCGGAAACAAGCACTCGCAGCGCTCAACACAGCAGACAAAAGAGCAGCGCTGACAACATAGCAGAAGCTGGCCAGTGACGTCACTGGCTCCCGCGGTCACATGATGGTATTTTTTAACGGGTATGCCGACTACGCCACGGCGCCCCCGAGTGCTCTTCGAACATACAAGCATATGAACAAACATTCGTCGCACACTGGGGCAAATGAGTTTCTTTGCTGCTATTAACGAGTCAGTAGACTGATTAAGAGGAAAAAAACAGAGGTTTCCACATTTTGTCACCACTCGTATGACGTGGAGGCAAATCGCACGTACCCGGGCCTCCAGCATTTTCCCTCCGCCTCCGGGATCGAACCGCCCTCTTTTGGTTTCGCAGCCCAGCACCGTAACCACGGTACCACCACGGCGGCAAAGTGTATGTACTTCGCTTATTTATTCGCGTAGGCAAATAACTTCCATGTTCTTTTTCGTCTTTTTATGACGGCAGTATCAATAAATTTACTGCTTCAGTAAACTGTCTTGTGTATTCATTCTTTTCGTAATGTTTCCGTGATTACTACATCCGCACATTATATAATATGGTTCGTGTGGCATACTAGGCAAGGTCGACATTTCTAAAGCTGAAATGATCTCATTCACCTCAAGCGCTTCTATTCTTTGGCATCACATAAACAACGGAACTGCTTTGCATATCACTTATCATGAAAAAAAAATTCAGGAGCCATTTCGCTTCGTGAGGGATAACGAGCGAAGCCAATTAAATGTCAGACAAGTTAATGAAGATGAGTTCGTTGAAAAAGCAGGCGCTTTCTTTGTGATCAACTCGGTTCGTTGGGGCACCTGGTGGAGCAGATCTGAACGCGAGCTTCTTTCTGCGTCTCCTCCGAGATACGTTTTATCAGTACGACTAAACACCACGTTAACACAAGGAACACCACAAAACACGAACGTCGAGGTGCGAGTGCTACCACCAGACACAGTTGCCTCCAATTTTTTGTTAGCGCTTTCATCATAAAGCAATGTTATCGCACGCACCATCGCCTGTAATGGAGCCCAGCTTGATGTCCTCTCTGGTGACGAACGAAATGTCTCGTTTCCTAGAGGATGTTGCCATACCTGACGTCATGTATAGAATGAGTCGCAACTGAGGACTTAAAAAACTATGTTTATTTTCGCTTCGTATAAGTATAATCAAGCTGTAAGCGAGGTAACCAGATTATTAAGAGATTCGGATGCCGTGAATTGCAAATGCCAGGTTGTTCTTCTAGGCGACCAAATCAAGAGTTGTTGAAGTTATCTTTGTGCGGAAGTAAGCAGGCCAACCGACCACTACTCACACGTATTTTGTCGCTTTTTCGTCATTTTTACAGCTGTCCGCCGCTTAATGAGACTGTAAAATGTCATCGGATACATCTGCCTAGGAGTGCAGTTAGAAGGTCGAACTAATTCGGCAATTCTTTCTAGACTCCACAAATTACATTTAGGCGCAGGGGAGACACATGAAACTCAAAACACACTTTCTGCTGCAGATGTCTCCCGGCGAGCAACGATGTCGGCGCCGTTGCTGTAGCACTAGCAGGAGTGGGCGCTTTGGTTGGCCACTCGCAATTTGCGTGCTAAGACAAGCACCGAACAAGGAAACAAACACACAAGAAGTACAGTTAGGTCATGCCATAAATAAAGGTACAGAGGTTACGTACCGTGGGGATATATGTTGCACAGGAAAGCTTTTATGTGTCGCTGACTACTATGTATTGTTTGTTAGTTTTAACTGCGGAGCTGTTTAAGGTCGAGGTTAGGCGCTCGATCTTTAGCAGAAACTTGCGTTGCCTAGCGGCCACTTGACACAGCTGCACCTGGCTTCGCTGAGTGAGCCCCCCAGCAACGCGTTCGAGGAAGTAAATGAGGAGCAGAGAGGAGGATAAGTGGAGAAGAGGAGGAGGAAAATAAATTGATAAAACCAGAAAAAACCTTCTTGGTCACGGGGAATTCGAACTTGGGTACTCACGGCCCGAATGCGAGTTTCGTGACCACTCGGCGATCCAGGCACGCTTGCAGAACACGCATTTTGGGAGCCATATGATTTCGTTGCTTGCTATGGACGATGGAACAACAGAGAAAGAAACAGAAAAAGAGAGAAAGGAAGCATAGCATAACAATGTCTAGTACAGTATAGCAAGGAGGTGGGAAAGAAAGGTCAGGGTGATAGTAGTGATGAGAGGGTGAGGAGGAGGGAATAGAGCCCTCGCCCCAGTTGTGCGTAGCTGCCACAATTTTTTTGGGGGGGGGGGGGGGTGGAAAGGCAGTTTGGTCACCACTTTATTTTTTTCTAGAAATGGTAACTTGACCTGTCAATTTCGTTTTCTAGGTAAAGCTGACACAACGAAATCTTGTTCATTCGTTACTTTCTGTGCGGAGCTTTTGTCATCGCTTCCACTGTTTCTTTGATTCTAACATGAAATATATATCTGCATGCTTTGCAGCGCTCCTTTCACAACTCTTCAGCACATCAAGTCTGCAGTCCACAGACATGTACGCCGTAAGCATTACAAGTTGATGAAGCCAACAAAATACTAATAACAGTTGCACCTCAACTGCTGTGAAGTACTATCTCGCTCAGTATGAGCTACACCACACGAGTGCTCGGCCTAGTGCACTGCAAGTTTTTACAGTGGCGGTGATCAGGGCATATTTCCGAGTTATCTGGACAGATTTTCGCGCTGACCTCCATGCGAGCGCGCATCGCCCCACTTGTTTGCATACAACCTCGAAGTTATCACTTACGAAGCTGATATCACCACAGGGCGAAACGAGGGCGAGCGTGAAAGGAAGTCGAGGTGATGCGCACTCGCAGGAACTGCAAAACCCTCCCCTGATAAGTCGGAAACATGTCGCGAACGCGCCGCTGTATAACCTTACAGGGCGCTCGGTTACGCGCTCCCGCGGTGTAGCTTTCAAGCACAAAATATTTTGTTTTGTGCTGCAATATGCGTGTGACCTGCATGCCGGCCGAATAAATGCGCTGAATATGTAAGTAGCCGTACTAAGGTCGGGACTCCGACATGATTTTAACCACATTAGTTCTTTTTTTCGTGCGCCAGGATTCACACACACAATCGTTCAGGCACACAAACACTTAAGTATCCGACCACTTGTCATCGGTTTGACATATTAAACGGAGTCCCATATTAAGAGGTGATATAGAAAAGCCGTCCGCTTTGCTGTACACATTACACCGGTACGCAATCCGGGCACCGGCGAAGAGGATATCAAAGGCAAGGGAACTATTGTGACGACGGGCCATTTTTACGCTTCTTCCTAACTCTGCTCCTTTTTTTCTTCCTTAGAAACAGACCCCACCCTGCGGTGAACCCCATAGATATCCAACGTCAAGAAGATTCGCATATTCTAGAGCCACTTAAATTCAGTTATGTCACCAGCTCAACTAATGCTCCTCAGATCAATTCTGTACGTTTCAATTCGACCTTCAACTTGCAGCGGTCACATGGCTGCCGTCAGCTGGCTGCCGGCAGCAGAGGAGCCTTGCGGCGGATGCGATAACGAAGCCGGCGGCGGTAACATGGCGCCGGAAGCCGGCGTCACGTTATACGGAGCCTTCCTTCGATTATTCATCCATCCGCCTCTCCACTCGAACAACGATTCCAGGAAGAACGCTTGTTTTCTCTCGTCGTGTTATCTTGACACGGCGGCAAAGGAGGCGCGGAAGCGGCGCATAGCAATGAATCTTTTTCCGCCTTTGGGCTGCAGAGCAAAACACACACTCTTGTCAGTCGTACACATACATTTCCGTGTAAACTTAAAGCATACTTCAATATAAAGTTACATTCACTATGAGCAAGGAAAATTATTAACGTCATGGCCTGGTGCCTCTGGAGATTTGTAAACGAAACTTATGGGTCCTTTTTTAAAGAAGCTATTGAAGTCACATGATATGAATTTATGCGTAAAAAAAACGATCATGACGGATCGCTGTTTCCAGTTTCTTCACATTTGTGTATTCATAAGGCTGACTAAACCAACACCCCACAATACACATTTATGCTCACATGGTGGCTACGCAGGGATATAGCCAGGTATGGCGCAATACAATGTCGTTGTTACGAGAAACACGTGTTAGGAGTAATAGTACATATTTTTGTTCGCTTTTAGGGTTATCTGACAACTATAAACGTATTTATAGTTATCGTTGAATGATAATACTTGCATTTTTCCTTCATTGGCCGTGATATGGGCTGATGCTTCTGAATTCTCGCATTCAGTCAGTGTTCACGGTTTTTTTTTTCGCCACCATATACGCGCGCCTGCTCCTGCTGCGCTACCATGTCCCGCAAAGTGGCCTGGCCGAAATTTGCAGAAGCTGCAGCCATGACCAAGCCTTGAAGAACATGAAATTTTGCAGCCACTATGGAAATTTTTGTAAATGAAGGACGTAAATTTTGCGAAACCAATTTTTTGGAAATGTGCATGACCAAAGCAATACTGTGTCCGCCTACTACTACACTTCTGGGGCACGTCAGCAACCGATCACATAAGTGTAATTTTTTTTTTGATATGACAGAACAAAAGCAGCAACTCTTGCAAACACCACAGCCGAATTACGCTTGGGCATTGTTCGCTGCTCAAGAAAAACGTTACGCTTGCTAATCGTACACACTAAAACACGGGACTTGCCTACAACGGGAAGGTCTCTGCAATAAAAACAGGAATGTGCCAATACCGAATTTTAAACTTCGACGCAAATTAGAATAACGGAAGCTATGCGCGAAATGAATACCTTTTCCGAGTATCGTTGAAGGCGTATAGTAGAACTACTGAGTTCTATAATGAAAAGAAAGTTTTTGCAACTTCGAGACATGAAAAGGTAAGTTCGTTCAACTTTTTAAGGCAGTAATATAACCAATTCCAGCAAATCATGATTATCTGGTGCCACCCAACAGCTGCATAGCTATGTTGATGAAGCAACGCTCTCTTGTCTTCAGCTTTAAGATATTGTAAGTAACGCGAACTAAACTTTTTGCTAAGCAATGCTAGGATAAATTTACCCCGACTGGACGAACTCTGTTCCCTGAGTTATTTTCATCGTTCTCCGAGATTGCTATACTCTTCCTCTTGCGGCTTCCTCCTTTTTTGAGCCTCGGAACCCTCTGTGTCCAAGGTGGGATTGTGAAAAGAATGCAGCAAGAACTCCTTGGGTCGCTGGTTCGGCCCTTCATTTGAAAACAACAAAAACCAAATTATTTAAATATTCACTTTCACTGAAATTTACAATTTCCTGCAAGCGTTACGCTTTTACGCTGATCTCCAAGCGCCCATATCTATACAAGATACGTGGTGCAACAACGAAATTTTTAATAGCCCAAAAATCTCTGCATGGCATTTCATTACAAGCACAGTATAGAGTAAGACAAATAAAACAATATTGTTAGGCTAATTGGTTCAGGACTAGACAGAGACACAAAAGAAAGTGAATGCGTCAGTGACATTCTGTGTTCTGATCTAGTTATGAGGACGACGAAAGAACAGAAGACTGAAATGTTAAACCTGTGCTCTCATCCTCATTTTTCTTGTGTTAGTTTTCTTTATTTTCATGTAGTAGCACAGTTAGTCTTAAACTGCCTTTGAGTCTGGCTTTCCATTACTTGTACTAACGACAACCTTTGAAAACGGCTATGAAGTCCACTGTAGACTACTAACATGAACTTGCCTGAAATTGTGATATTTTAAGAGTACAGAGCGAAGTCTACACCACGTCTACGTCAGAAGAAAACAGGCGAGACGTCTATACTAGAAAGTAAGCAGATTACGTCACCACGCCAGGTGTTTCTAACATTTTAGAAAACTAACATTTACCGTTTGCGTATGCCAAGGTGGTCGCACTAAAGAGGCGCACTTCAAGCAAAACTTTAAAAACTGTGACGTACTGTCGCCCAAATCTTTAACTATCGTGCGCGAGCGGGAATCTTTTCTGTGTATCTTTGCCCTATGACTGAATTATGTTCCAAAAGGGGTGAGGGCAAGTGCATGCCCATATACCACGTGCCCCTAAATCAATTTTTTTGGCACTTCCTTCTATCATGTGGCGCTGGCACACAGAAAAGCAGCAGCTACGCACGATAGTTAAAGATTTGGACGACGGTACAGTTATTTCCAACTTTTCTTTTAGCAGGATAACTCTTCGAAAAACAAAGCGCACATTGCGATACAACGTACTTTTAAAGTAAAGAATTATGGCCTCGTAATGGGGCGCCGTCAATGGAGACATTTATTTCACCAAGCTGTCTACTTCACTTTTCTGCTTATCTTGAGGACAAGAGCAGATGGGTTTGCGTTTCTAATTCGTCACCGACCTAATGGGAACAACATACGGGCTCTCTTCCTCCAGGAATTCGACAATGTCAGGCCTGTATAGAGGCCGCCGTTTTTCCCGAAAGGCGAAACACTGTGTAATAGCGATGAATCTAATAGATATAGAAGCAGCTCTAGCTTTTCTGCCTGCCAAGGACTATGCAATTAGTGTACTTCTTAGCATATGTAAATGTACAATCACTGCGTACTCCCACTTCTAACTGATGGGGCCGAAACGTGGAGCATAACAATGAAACTCGAAAAAAAAAAGGCTAGCTACCACACAGCCTGCAAGGGAACAGATGTAACATTGCAGGCGTAACATATATAGATCGGTGGACAGCAGAACAGGTCGGAAACAACAGGAGTAGCCGACACAATAGTGGGCATTAAGTAAAAGAAATGGACTAGGCCTAAGTGAACATATCTCAGTAAACGCATACTCCATTGCCCATGTTCATGACTACAATTTCACGAGGAGTGAATGGCAAACTTTTGTGAATTTTGGGAAGATCAGAAAAGTGTGGCTTAATTTTTAGCCGGGAGTGACTGGCTCTTCTCCTAATAATCTTCTCAACAGCCTAGGACTTCACATGACTACTGATGTTCTGTGATTGAAACTGCTTTGTACATGGAGGCTGAGGGTACATGTCGTTTGGGTCACAAGATATGTAATAATACAATTTTTGCTGGAGTTCAACGTCTCAAACCCACGATATGATTATGAGAGACGCCGCAGAAGAGGGCTCCGAAAATTTAGACCTCCCGGGGTTTTTTAGCGTGCACCTAAATCCAAGTACACGGGCCTAGAGCATTTTCGCCTCTATAAAAAATGAGACCGCCGCGGCCGGGCTTCGATCCCGCGACCTGCGGGTGAGCAGTCGTGGACCACTAGAACAGAGTGGCGGGTGGTCACAAGAATTCATTTCGAATCTCTGTGTTCAGACAATGTTATTGAAAATGAAGGTAGGTCATTCTCCAAGCTGCTTTACATCGCTGCAGTGGTTGGCGCATTCTGTTAACTTGGAAATGAGAACTGAGTTATGGACTGATTCTCTGCAGTTGTCACTGAATACAAACGCTTTGTCACTCAACAGCTCCTTTTCTAACAATCCTCAGGTCTCGACAACGCCATCCTTTCTGAAAACTTTTCATCACAGAAGCTACTTACCCTGACACTTGTACTGTGTCTGCAGCCGATTTCTGAAATAAGACAAAAGTTGACGAAGATGGCAATACGCGAAGGCATGCAAGACGAAAATTTATTTTCTGCGTCAGAGACCGGCTGTGATACTATGAACGTGTCGCCACAGGTTCCGTTTGTGTTTCGAACAAGTTTCATCAGAACAAGCGCCAAGTATTTCTACTGGATCACACTTCGGTTATTATGGAATGCTTTGCAACCCCTGAATGCCGACAGGTAAACACAGAGAAAAATAAAAATCATGATGGCGGGGCAAGCTGGTGTGGCAACGCAACTTCTGACTTTGCTACCTGCGAGGTCAGAAATGAGCTAATTGATTCGAGAAGTTACGTGTAATGTTCTAACATAATTCAATGTTCCTTTTTACTGCAAGCTTTGTATCTGCCGTAGTTGGTTTACGTACATTACGGCGAAGCGGCGCTAATGAATAGACATGTGAAAGAACGAGCGGGACAAAAGATAATTTCGAAGTAAAAGAAAGTGCGAATAAAAAGAAACACGTTCACAAGAGAACGTACGGGACAAGGACGACCATTTAAAAAGGCAGTTGGCAGGCAGCGCTATGTCTCCTTTATTTTAACCTGTCCCGTAATTCGCACTGTTTCACCATAATGTTATATTTACCTTTTGCGGACACCGGGTGAACAGAGTCGCTGAAATCAGCCGTGCAGCTATTCGTGGCATCTTGCGGAATTTCGTCCATTTTCCATACACGTGAAGTGCGCTCGACGGCTTTTGGCAGCAGTACATTTCAGTAGGAGCATTGCTTGGAGAAATATGTGAG
The DNA here is from genome assembly GCA_030522465.1 of Rhipicephalus appendiculatus. NCBI lineage: Eukaryota > Metazoa > Arthropoda > Arachnida > Ixodida > Ixodidae > Rhipicephalus > Rhipicephalus appendiculatus. The sequence goes on along the minus strand of JALIZH010017152.1, from coordinate 4,631 downwards.
CCACGGCGACGCCCGAACGAGCTGACGCATATATCTCGACTATGTAACCGTCTTCTTTTCTAGTTGTCTTCTTATTTTGTCTACTTCCGACGAGTTACGATAGAAGTGATTGGTGTGGTCCTCGCCAGAGACCACTTTAATGCCTGATCCGTACAGGTTGTTTCGCAGGTTGTAGTCAAATAACACAGAGTGAACGAGTCTCCGATAGCGGGCGCACAGTTTTGTCAAACTTGCGTGTCACATAGCGTGATAGGACCACGTGACGCGCCTCACTGTCGCCATGAAGAGCCAGTGCTTGAAGAAGCCTGGAGTGCAGATAAAACAGATACTGCGAAGCCGTCGTCAAACAATCATGCTTACATTATACGGCTTAATTATTGGTATTTTCGTTATCGCCTAAATTCCAGTGTTGTGAGGTCAGATGAGGTGGCGTAGCCAAAAAAGTGAGAAGTTGTACCCCTAATGTAGCCAAAGAGAAAAAGAGAAAATATATGTGCATACCCGACTGTAAGCATTTTCGTTTGCTATTTTATTTGCCCATGTACTTTTGCGTCTTGCGACGACAATCTTGTCTTGCACAACTCGTCGTAACGAAATGCCTCTCACGGCCAATATTCGACATCAACAAAATCCTGTTTGCAGCATACGCAAGGACATAGGCACTGCGCGGTAGAGCTATCCCATTTGATGAAAGAGCTAGAATGAATAGCCTAATGGCAGACTAAGCTACACTGCTTCTACACAAAGAAAGCGAGAAAACTGCGATGAAGGAAGGGGTCTGGAACGGAGATCCAGAATTTGCGATGCTGTTCACAGCATGCTAATGAAGTATTCAAGCGACTACACTGGGGAGAAATCGCAGCACAGACTAACAGAGCATGTCTCTGCTTATGCTTTGAACATGAAATCGCGCTCTTCAGCGATGACAGGAACGAACTTCAAGGAATTATTGAAGAGCTAAACTGAGAAATTATTACAGTAGTGCTGTAAAGCATCTGCAGAGAAGAAGCGCAATGCTCAATAGCCGGGTGAACGGGCAACAATTGACGAACACCCAACACCCCTAGAAACTGCGCCATAGTATATATATCTAAGCCAGTTACTAAGAGTGAGCGTGCTGATGCAATGGACTAGAGTGCATAAGGCAGTCAATTGAAAATTAAGGGACACAATTTATCCGTGTCTATAAATGGGAGAGCGTTGAAACATTGCATTTTACCAGTTCTAACTTGCTCAGCAGTAAACTGCAGGGTAGCACATGCACATCACGAAAAAAAAAGTTGTCGACTATGTTGTGTACCATCTAACGAGAAATTATAGGAGTAACATGCAGAGATTAGGAGACAGAAGCGTGGATCAGAGAACCCGCGATCAGAGAAGCATGTGACGTGGTGACATCGTGTCTATCTCTGCGCAGTTACTGATTTTTTTTTTTGCTCATCTGCGCAATGCGCAAAGCTTCTGTATATATATAGCATTTTCCCAGCAATAAACCAATCCTTCTTAGTTCAGCGCTCTCGTCGGTCGTTCTTTCTCCAGCCTTTGTCCAGCGCTGTTTTTTCCAGGCGGAGGACTAACGTGACTACACTTCATTTACAGTTTTCCTTTCCAGTTCAGACTTAACGAAGCCACGGCATTGCTTGTTAGGTAGTCCGTGAACAGCGAGAAATCCCCGAGGCAGCGCCGCTCAACGCTCGTCAATGTGCGATTTGCGAACAAACGGTGGCTTGGGAGGGAATGAGTTGGGAATGTTTGGAAGCTGGAGCGACACATTCGACGTTTTTAAGAGCGAAGCTCTTAAAGCTCGAGGTAATACGATGGGTGTCCGCAAGAAACCTTCAGCGCCATTGCTTATCAGCCGCGCCCACCGAAGGAGACAGTCCGCACAGCCGCCGCTCCGCGTTTCTCGGCGTGGCGCGATCCGATTACAAGCGACGAAAGGCCCGCACTTCCACCGGAGGTGCCAGAGCCAGCCTTGCACGTTATTTCTGGCACTGGAGTTCGGACATTCTTGCATATGTGACATGCTGTGGTTCGACTGTACTTTGTCTACTCTATAGAAAGACCTAGAATCAGCCAAGAAGGCCACCTTAAGCCCCAAGATGAACCAGCCTTCGCTGTTTATAAAGGTTTACACGGCTAGTGTAAGCTTCTCCTCTTCTTTTGTGAGTTGACGACAGTATTGATTGTTCTAACGATGTTTAGGACGCGTGAGAGCACGTGATCGTTATTTGAGGCTGACTGCATGCCGCAGTTTCTACGTACGCTGGCTTGCCACCGCGTCACGTCCGTTTCACAATCAAGACGCGCGACGAGCGCTTCGACGTGCGCGAACATGAGTTGCACCACATCGTGCCAGACGCACTCTGCGCGGACATTTGGGCTCAGCTTTACGATAGGCATACCGAAAAACGTGGCGCAGCACGATTGAGAGGCATTTACTTTTTTACAGCAAAAAGCTGTTATGAGATCACAAAAAGGGTGCCGTAGTTGTCAGCCGCCGCCGCCGCCACTGTCCCTAACCGCTATCGCACGAAACACGAAAAAAAAAACGAAATAAGAAAAAAAATATCCAGGGCGGGACGGGGTTCGAACCTGGGTCCTCTCGTGCCAGCCCAGTATTCTACCACTGAACCATGCCGGTTTTTTTCTATGTTGATTTTTTCCAACCACAAACAAAATGATCAGATACAGGATATATAAACTTTATAAGAACACTAGCTTCAGCTTGGCCAGTGCGTACGGTTTAAAATGGCTTCACAGAAGCCAATTGGCCAAGCACATATAGCCACTCGGGGGGGTTGATGCTGTGCTTTAAACAAGTCTGGTGTGTACAACATACGCTCAACAAAACAGTCCCTCGCTGAGTGAGCCTCTATATGAACATGTCGGACATCCATTATTGTCTTCCATACACTATGCACGCCGGTGCTCGAAACGCCTGCGCACAAAAACCCTATACAAGCGTTAGGTCGGGAAGGAACCGCGTTAACATACGCAATATAACGTGGTAAAAGAGTAAAATAACAACCAGGCGTCACAGAATGTGAATTTTGTAACCAGGTGTCACACAATATGATTTGCATTATATGCGAGTGGGTTGTTGAATGCTTGCAACCCATTATCGATTAATGGAGTAGTGGGTACCTTGCAAGCGCACTTGTATTGGTAGCTCCAAGAGAGTTTGCAACGTGTTCTAGAAATGGCGCTCTTCCACCTTTCGCTGTGACTGCGCTGCGCTTTCCGCACAGGCCTTGGCGTTTTTTTTTTTTTTTTTTTTCTCGCTCAAAAGTAATTAGTGTGACAGCCAGTTTCCTAACAAATCAGAAAATATCGACAGTAGGCTGAACTTTGAACAACGGAGACACACGGCGGCGTAGAGGATTTGGTTAAGCTGAACATAATGACCGACAGCTCATGTAGCAGACTTTGGTTTGGTCTAGCTTGTTCATTGTCAAACTGTTCGGGTGCAGCGCTAAAACGCACACGAGCAGAAGCTGGAAGGGATAGAGTAGAGGGCACCGGCGGCATTATGGAAAAGCTCTAAAGTTTGCGACCACGAATACTTTTGGGTCAGAAACGGTCCGACGCAGTGTACACATGTGGACTAGTGAACTTTGGCGCAGTTGAGCGCAAGCTGTACTCGATTGTGCGCAGCAAGGCGCAGGGATATGGGAATGTAGCTAAACGGCACAATCGTCGCAGTTAGACCACCACTGCGGAATGGATACCAACGAAGCAAAAGGATGTGCAGTTGAGGCTTGCAGAGAGTTAACTGTCGTGCCGAAATTAAGAAATTCAAAGGAAAACGTGGAATCCGGCCCGCGCACGACCGGTTAAATTCGAGATCATTCAGAGACGCCTTCGCTCTACAGTGGCATAAAAGAGGCTGCTGGTGGTTATGACGAAGCTCACGTAAAAAAAGAACGTTATTCTCTCTACCGAGAGCGTCAAAGCAATGGGCATCACACGCGAAGAACGAAAATACGTGTACTCTTGTACGCCATTCCTGTTATTGCAAAACTTCGCCTCTGCAATCGGCACCCACAGAAAGAGCCTTCCGCTGGAATGGTGCGAGTTTAACATTCTCGTATTTGCTGACAAATATCCGCCGCGGTTTTAGGCAGTCAGATAGTAGCATTGACAGCCGACGAGCGGCACCACAAGCTTCGTGGCAAGTGGTTCATGCAAAGTGGGAGATTCGAAAATAGAACAACGTTTTACGAGTACAGCAATGGTAACATTTACCTATCTATTTATTTTCGAACATTATGAATCCACATATGGGATTATTACAGGGAAGATGTAAAACTTCAAACAATCCACAAGCGTTGATATGAATCCCCAGATGGGATTATAGCACGGGCAAGATCAAAATAGAAACATTTCAATAGCATGGATAAAACATTGCATAAACCAACACAATAATACGCCATAAAACGCTGAACAGCAATGGTACAGGCATCCTCCTGCTTTTGCCACTACATATTGTGCTACTATAAGACAAGCACCGAGCAAGGGAACAAACACACAAGAAGTACAGTTAGGTCATGCCATAAATAAAGGCACAGAGGTTACGTACCGTGGGGATATATGTTGCACACGAAAGCTTTTATGTGTCGCTGACTATG
>JALIZH010017151.1:7500-42342 GCA_030522465.1 Rhipicephalus appendiculatus | reverse complement strand
TGCTTCAGGATTTTCAGGCTGTTTCTTTGCGCTGTGTGTGTACGCGGTTGTCCTTCCACACCTCCCCAACTCCGGATTGGCCGCGAGTGGTTCCCTTCATCTTCATGACCCCACCCCCTTTTCTCCATGCGGGCTTTTCAGGGCTTAAATATTTCGCGAGTTGTGGGAACCTACGAAATAAATCGCTACAATTTTGTTTTTTCGTTGTTGCGAAGAGACCTTCTGCTGGTTATGTCGAACATGTGTAGCGCCTTGAAAACACGTGTGGAAGAAAAAAAAATAGAAGAACCAAGATGTGTGTTATACGCACACGTACAAAAAGTCAACGACCCGAACCCTTCCCTGTGCGCTTGGTGTCTGAGTATTTTTTATTTCCTTTCGGAACGAAATGAAAAATCTTTTTTGCTCCGGCTGTCTGGTCGGCCCTCCTTGTTGGCAAATCGTACTTTGTGTTGGTATGTATGTACTTGAAACTTGCGCCAGCCCACAGTAACAGTCCAAGCTTTTCGCGCTTGGCTGAGAATAATTCGTGCTTTGAACTTTTTCTTTCAAGCCTTACGCGATTAAGGTGATGACAATAAAAAAAAACAACTAAAATCAGAAAATTGGGTACACTAAGCAGTTCGTACTGGAAGGCATCTTTATGCGTTTAGCCTCAGTGGGCGTACTAAATAAAAAAAAATAAATATGGGGTGGAAATGGGGAGGGGGGCAGGGAAAATCAGGTAGTCAGAACAGAAAACATGATTTACAGACGCAGAGCAACTTCGAGAGTTGGGATTTATCCCCCTGATCTGTTTCGTTCAGTCTTAGGTTTTACAATGAGGCTATTGGATGCCTGACAACAGATGCACTGCTTCAATTCTTAAGAAACAGAGGCACATAAGCGGAAATGTAATACATACAAAAAAATATTAACAAAATGTTGAACAGGGTGTTGGACACTTGTCTAATAGCCGACAAACAGGTACATTACTTAGCAACGTTTTTGCATGCGCCTTGCTGACTTGTTCGTTAAATTTGAGCGTAGAGAACTGTTTCTGAGATGAGTCAGTATCGCAACGAGAGCAGCAACAAAAGCAAAACTTAGAATCATTCCTGACCATTGAGAAAGAGCAACGCAAAGCCACTTGATGTCCATATTATGAATGTGTGCATTTCGGAACACGCAGGAGCAAAATGGTTTTCATTTGCCCAGAATGACCTACACTACAAGGCTTCTCGCGACCATCTTGCAACTTTTTAATGTGTCATGGTAATATAGCTAAAGTAACGCATCTTTCCTTTTGGTATTGTTTCCTTGGAAACTATGAAAGAAGAATGCTCCCTCCGCACGCCTTTTGGGTCGTTCAATGCGCAAAGTGCGATGCTTGTTCCCGTTTCCATCACAATTTTGTGTCACGCCTTCAGCTGTGCTTGTATGAATGAATGAATGAATGAATGAATGAATGAATGAATGAATGACTCTTTATTCCTGGGAAATACAAGAAGTGGGCCTCGAGCAAAAACTACAAGGGTAGCTTAAAGGGATACTGAACAAAAATTTGAAAAACTGACGAAAACATCGAAATTCTACTCGGAAGACGCCACTGTTCCGATAAACAGAGTTTGTTTCACGTATTTTTGAACAGTTGGCTGTATTTTTGGTGGATTGTCAGCGCGCGGCGGCTGCACGCGAGCGCGAGCCGTGACGTCAGACTCTCCCTGGCGCATGCAGGGAGAGTCTGACGTCACGGCTCCTGTCCTTCTCTTCCTTTTCTCCGCCTCTCCTTTCTTTACCACTCTCTCCCTTCCACAAAAGCACTGATGCCTTACCCCAGCCGGGAGCATTGTTCGCTCCCGTACTGGTTCTGGGAAACGTAGTGCGAGCTGAGCGGGTTGTGAAACGCGGGTGACGGCTGGCATTGTTGGGATGCCTGTTTCCGGCGAGTTTCACGTCACATCCTTTAGTTCACGGCGCGGCCGCTAGACGCGGTGGTTTCTGAAAAACTCATTAAATTCATTATTTTCCTCTAGTTTGTGCCTGAAATGAAGGTTGTTTCCATCGATTTCAACCCCCCAATCTTTCAATTTGGCTGGAAATCTTGGCAGCAGAAATTTTGTTCAGTATCCCTCTAAGTTACCATGCCCTTATGCAGTGAAATGGCCTGAGCATCCAGCTGGGAGAGCCACCGCATTGCCAATGAAAATTTAAACGCAAGATATTGATCTCCAGGAAGCCGAAAACTACGGTAAATTATACGGCTAAATGGGGTTGCAAGCGTGATGCCTCGCTTTCCGGAAGACTGCTGTCTCGGTACACGCTGCACAGTTATAAAATTCTAAGAAACAACAGTGAGGAAACATGACTTCGTCTCCTGTCCCGTGGCTCCTGCGCCGGCAGTGCGAACAGAAATGCGGACAGCGTGCCGCTGCTTGGCACACGGAGGCGCCGACGCGCCGGACACCGCCGCAGCATCCTTTCCGCGGTAGCTGCTGCTACAGCTAAACAAACTGCTATCGCTCCGCAAGCATTGTTTAATCGCGTTCAACCACAGCATTTTTATTCGCGCAGTGCTTGGTGGGGTGAAATGATCTGTGATATTCACTTTTCCACACATGAGCACTGTACGTGCACGCCACGAGTTCTTTCTGAGTAATTGAGAAAGATGGACGCCATCATAACTCTTCAAAGCCTAAAAAGTGTGTATTTCTTCTTTTATGAGGTATTATATTAATGAGAACAAACAGACAACTAACATAACAGATTGTTATGGAAGAATGTCAGTCGCTATATTCCCATTATATTCCGTCCCCTTAGCATCGTTCCGTGGCGTAGTCTGAGTGAAACAATTGTAATGAATATTCTGCAAGTTGACAACTTGCAGTGCTCTCGAGATTTTTTTTTCTTATGTATCAAGTCTCATTTGCATGAAAGCAATTTCACTACTGTGTAAAAAAAACGGCAAAATTTTTGGGAAGACTTTAGCAGTCAGCATAATCTTCCCAGGGAGAACGTGACACTAAAACGCCAATACCCATCTTGGGTTATAAAACGCTTAAGGCGGAAGTAATGAAGAAAGCAGTGCTTCACGCTGCACGTTTATTTTCTTTTGTCGCTCCAACATTTTTTGGCCCCAAAATGTAATTTGGGTGCGCTGAAGTGGAGATTCAAGACACTTACGCTGAACTTACTTTTCCTGCAAATTTTGCAAATTTGTTTATAAGATCTTTTTTTTTATATTAGACATCCCTGAAGTGGCATTTGCAGAAACCCACGAACGTGGAGAACTTGCAGCGGTGTTCCTTAGAACCGCTTCAGCGCAACGTCCTCTAAAACGAAGCCAGAAGAAATTAACTGCTTCTTAAATTCGAATTTCCTCGTATACTTCAAACTTCTTAAAGTATACATACGCTAGTAGATTTTCTTTTTCTGGCAAGTGGACTCAATTCAGTTAAGAACGTGAAATACCCATCCGCTCCAGTTCCCAGTTGAAGCCTTTTCGACGTTTCGTGAGAGTAAATTTTGTTTGATTTTGTTTCATTTTTGTTTACGAACAGCTGCTTTCGAAATGTGAAAGAGAACGAAATTGTTCCATCGAATCGTCTTTTCTGGTAATTCTTTTTCCGCGTCATGATCATGATCATTATCAAAATTATTATCTACATATTTCTTTATATTTATCTTCGACGTGAGCGTTTCTTTTGTTGATATTTTTTTCATTACCTGCCTTTGTGGGAGGAATTTAAGGAAAGACGCAGAATCTAACGTGGTAGGCTCATGAGCAGAACAGACTTCCCCGCAACGCCAGAACAGACTTCCCCGCAATAACGGAAAAGCTGTAAACGAAATCGCACTTGCTGAGATTTTGAAGCTTCCGCTATATAATCATTTGACTTGTAGGAGGGTGAGAATAAAAGGCTTATTTTTCTTTTTAGTCACGTAATGTGACAAGAAAAAATGGGCTTCCCCGCAATAACACTGTGTATGCGGAGAAGCCTGCACGAGAAATGGCACTTCCTCAGATTTTGAAGATTCCACAATCTAGTCCTTTAACTTTTCGGTGCACGTAAATGAATGGCGTATTTTTCCTATTATTCAAGTGATGTGAAAGTGTTGGTTGGCGCCTTTGCGTCGCACATGACATTCCTTGTCGCTTTGAAAAGAATAGGACGCCAGAAAGTCTCTGGCGAAAGTAGTTGCGGATGTATAACAAAGCATTAAGAGCTCTGAAGAGAAACGAAAGCCCTAAAGAGCCTGTCACGTGATCATCTTCATGATTTGTCACCAAAAGTGAGCGGGACTTCGAAAGGAAAAACCGGCAGATACCACGCATTGTGGGAATCGATGTAATGCGAAGCAGCCAGCAAGGAGCAAATCATGCTGTACATAATATGCATGTCAGTAGTTACATGTTAGGACCTGTCATTTGTGTTCGTCATACAGTCACGTCGCGCAATACAAATTTTGGTGTATATCAAGCTAGCGAACTGGACGCAAGCGCACCATGAGCGTTGTATGCAAATGGCATTGCAGATGACATGCATGCCAAGATTTTCATGCTACCATCTGCCACTTATGTTCGCTATACAGTCATGTCCCGCCAATACCAATTTTGGTGTATACCAAGCTAGCGAAATGGCCGTGAGCGCGCCATGAACATGGCATGCAAATGGCTTGTAGATGATATGCATGGCAAGATTTTTATGTTACCACCTGCCACTTATGTTCGCTTCATTTTTTACCTCGAATCGCGGCGAGAAGCGAGACCAATCTGCCTCCGCTTCGCATGCGTTCGTATTCTCGCGCTTTGCGCATCGTGCAGACGCCACCCGCGTTCCAGCGTTTAAATTGACGGACCCTTTGTCAAATCCAAAGTGTGTTCCTCGAACGCCTGTGCCCACTGAGAGGTGTCAGTCAAAATGGAACGTGATGCGCGCGTCTCCCTCCTTGCATGATCAGAGACGCTGGGCACAGCGACGCTACGCAAGCAAAGCGCGAGGGCTGTAGAGTCCAACGCGACCGGCGTCCGTTTGCGTGCCCCGACGCCCCCCTGGCACCGCGCCAGGGCCCGGCTGGAAGGGCGGACGGACGAACGTGAGCATGAGACATTAAGGTAGGTCACCACCTTCAAAAACGCATTTTTTGAAAAAAATTGAGTTATTAGGATTTTTTATTTTCAAGTTCCCTGTCCATTCAAGAAGATTTAGAAAAAAAATAATGCAGTTATATTAAGCCATTTGAAAGTTATGACCATTTTTTCAACACCTGCTGGGCACATCCGAAACTGAAGGATTCCGATTCGACATCTACCATCTCGTCATAAATGTTTTTCGCGTACATATTACGTAATGCTAAGGTGTTTAAGAACATTCTAAAGCTTGTAGAACATGATGTTTTCAATTTATTTTAAAATTTTCTCTACTCGGCTGCGGCACTCTATTGTTTAAGTTGCGCGTGCTCTCACTCGGCAGTCTGTGTTCTTTTTGTGTGCCATATCAAGCTCTTGGACTTAGTTCTCGGTTTTCAAGGAGAAAGTTAGAGTACTTCATGAAACATGGCGAAGTATAGAACGAAACAGAAGCGTTTATGAAAGTTAGGGAATCAATATTCCAAGTGTGGACCCACTGTGGAACACGGGGATGAGAGTCAGCTGGAGACACGAAACGAGCTAGGAAAAAAATGTGTGCTTCATCTCGCTCAAAAGAAGATTATGCCGCTTCAAAAGAGGTCCCAAGCTATAAGCCTGGTGAATTTGAGGTCTATTGAATGTTTCTTTGTTTCATAGACATTCGGTTCAAATCTTTAAAGCCATTTTTCTCAAAATGTGATTTTTTGCTTCCTACAGTTACGCGAACAATGATAACCGTCTTTCTAATAAATATTTTCGCATAAAATTTTTTGTGCTGTTTCTTTATAGGTGGAGCTGTGCATTCAAGCAGAATTATTGAAAACTAGCGGTAACTTTTTGTACAGTGGCCAACTGTGAGCAAAGCAAACCTGCCAAATATCAACTTTTTCAGTCTTTTTATGATAACGCACCCAAGCTTAGAGATATGATGATCGTGGAGGTTAGATGCACAGAACGTTGTCCTCACTACGCAGCTGCCAAGTCGCGTTTGAATTGCAACAAGAGTTTTTTAGTTATGACTGTTGGCGCAACATGCATATTTTGGCACATTTTGATTTTTATAAATTTTATGTTTTTGATTTTTATCTATTTCATAATCATAAAGCTTAAATTTATCGGAGCCCAACAATCCAAAACCATAATTATAACTTTTGGACCAAAACGGTAAAAGTTTTTCTCGAAGGTGTTGACCTACCTTAAAGGCTTTCGCCTTAAAAATTTGGTGTAAATCAAGCTAGCGAAACGGCCACGAGAATATCATGAGCCCGACATGCAAGTCTATTGCACATGACATGTCATGATTTCCATATTACCACTTGTCATTTATGCTCCTCATACCATCACGTCTATGAATACCAAATTTGGTGTATATCATGCTAGCGAAACGGACACGGGAGTACCATGAGCGTGGCATGCAAGTCATGTTGCACATGACATGTCATGATTTCCATATTACCACGTGTTATTTATGCTCGTCATACAGCCACGTCACTTAATACCAAATTTGGTGTATATCGAACCAGCGAAATGGCCGCGAGCGTGCCATGAGCGTGGCATGCAAGTCATGTTGCACATGACATGTCATGATTTCCATATGGCCACTTGGCATTTACGTTCGTCATACAGTCCCGTCAGGCAGTACCAAATATGGTGTATATCAAGCTAGCGAAACGACCGCTGCGCGCCATGAGCGTGGTATGTAAATCATGTTGTACATGACATGCCGGTCGTGATTTTCATATACCACGTCATTTATGTTGGTCATGCAGAAATGTCTCATCGTACCAATTTTTCGGTATATGAAGTTATGAAAACGGCCTCAGGAGCACTATGGTCATGGCGTGTAAATCAGATTTTTCATGACAAGTTATTCATGATTTTCAGGATATGACCAGTCATTCATGTTTGTCATACAGTCATGTTATGCCATACCAATTTCGGTATAAATCCCATTAACGATACGGCCAGGAAAGCACAAAGTCGTAGGCGGCTAGATAGATAGATACGCTCAAAGTCGCCGAAGTTTGCTAAGAAATGCTTCGCATTTAATATCTCTACGGGCGAGGCTAACGAATCTAACGTCCCATTCTTGATTTTTATTTATTTTATTTATTTTCAATACTGCTGCTCTCATCTGAGAGCGTAGCAGGAGGGCAATACAAAGAGTAAGTACAATACATGAAACATTTCGATAACGAATCAAATATTCAACAAATGTCGGAAAAGAGAGGTTACAGTAAATATATTACAACAACAAATGGTGGTTCCATAAATACATACAGTGAACTTGCATACATTAATTACACTACTCGAATGAAACTGCGTAAGGTTGAACATCCATTATACAATAAAACATTCCATGTCACATCCCATAAAAAGTATTCAAATAAAAGAAAACAAGGAATTAGCCTGCAGGTGGGTTCTTTCTGTGTCAAGGGGAGTCAACCGACAAGTGTTAGTGGGGGATGAGAGTAGCACTGTGGCATTTGGTTGGAACAGTGCAGTGCGAAAGTCTGTTTCAGTCCCATTCTATACAAACTTTTCGCCGAGTTTAGAACGCATTCAAAAACACTAAATTTATGTGTGGGCTTATAATTCTCAGGAATGGAAATACATGAGTTCCCCGAAAACAGGTATGAGGGGAGAGTGTACTGGTGTCACAGAGGTTCGCGGTTCATGGCTGTGACGGCTTAGCGTCATATTTAGGCGAAGCTTTTGTGACTCACATATTCTTGTTGCGTTGTCCTACGAGCAAAACCCGGTGCCGATGCGTGCACAGTAACGCGGCTCTCGAAAGTGCACCGTTGACTTGCGTATTTGTATGCGCCGCTTTCTGGTAATTGATGCTCTCTAGATCGGGGCTCTGTCGTCGATCGGCCATTTTATCAAACGGAAATCTGATCTTTCATCGAGGTGACTTTTCATTTGCCGTTGCCAAATTTCATTGTTGCCTGGATACGATCGCACGGCCGCCGTTGTTGCCCGTATAAGCAGAAGTGTTGTGCCGCTAAGCACGTGGATCAAGGTAAATTTCCGGCATGGAGGAAACAGTTAGAGGGAGCATTGGACAATGTGATAGAAAGAAAGAAAGAAAGAAAGAAAGAAAGAAAGAAAGAAAGAAAGAAAGAAAGAAAGAAAGAAAGAAAGAAAGAAAGAAAGAAAGAAAGAAAGAAAGAAAGAAAGAAAGAAAGAAAGAAAGAAAGAAAGAAAGAAAGAAAGAAAGAAAGAAAGAAAGAAAGAAAGAAAGAAAGAAAGAAAGAAAGAAAGTAGTGCGTCAGGCAATAAAATGCCAAGCTTCGTTTGCCTCAATTTTCCCGATAACGCCAAGACTACTGAACTTTTTTTTCTCATAGGTTGTTATGTCTCTCAAGTTGAACAATACTCTCTTCCTTCCTTCAGTGAGAATGACAGTGTAGCTTATAAAAACTTGTTGTTGGCCTAGTTGGTAACTCGTAATATTCTAAAAATTTAGCGCTACATGGCAATACCTCAAAACACTCGCATATTCACACACGTTTCCACTCAAGAAAACACACACTTTTGAGTTTCCTGAGTGGAAGCGTTTGTGAATATGTGAGTGTTTTGAGGGATTACCAAGTTGCGATAAGTACTTATATGACGAAGAATGACAGTTGTTTTATGCGCATCGTTTTCTTTGTGTTCAGGTGGAATACCGTTAGATTAATCGCAACGCTTCAGCATGCAGCGATATGTAACGGATATTTGCCTGCATGAGAAAATACTTAATTAAAGAGCAAAGCAGATCAGACACCAGGTGACATTGTGGAAGGCAATATATGCTTCCTCGATACGCTTTATAGTGACAGCCGCTTTAATCTCAGCAACGATACGAAATTATTATTCGATAAGTCATGCCGGAGCTAATTACTCTTGACACCTAACGATAACCTAGGTACGCGGCACTCTTTCTACCAGAACCTCGAAGTCAAGTCTCGTTAAGTGTCAAGCTTGCCGGTATAGCCTAAAAAGAAAAAAAAATGTTTGCCGAGGTGTCGTATTTTACGGTACCGCTTTCATTCGATCCAGGCTGCCGTACCGATTTCGAAATTAAGTGCGACAGCGAAAGTGCAGACGTCCACTTTGTCTCGACAGAAAAGGATTTCTGGTGAAACATCACGAAGCGTTTGCTCTTGGATCGGAACTGGTTCTTTCCGATTTTCAGTTCGCTGCATTTTTATAGCGTGCATTTTCCTTGAAGTTATTTTCTTCTTTTTTCCAGCAGCGACAGTTGAAAGACGTTCGAAAAAGAGAAATATGTTTTAAGTTTGTGCTGAATGAACTGGTGGTCTTTTCTTTCTCGCTCAAGAACCCTCTCCTTGAGAAGGGTGCCCTGGATAGACTGGAAACGTTAAGCATTGACTGACGACACATCCCGAAATATTGGGTTTCGACTCATCACTGGAACGCGTACTTCTTTATTTAAACTTTCTGTTTCGCTCGCACGCTAAAATTTGCATTGGTTTGCTGGCGTGCACCTGAGTAGAAATGTCTCATATAACCCCCGTCCTTCGCATACGCAGCTTGGGATTAATAGCTAAGCCGTCACATTCACAATATGCGCCGCCACTGTTCAAAGACAGAAAATAAAGATGACCACCCTTCCGTTTTGCTAGCACGATGCATATCCAAGGAATATTGGATAGAGATTCTGAGGCTTTGAAGTTCAGACAGCAAATTTCATTTACGGGAGAAGCGTATTCAGGGATACGCTGGTTGGCTTATTGCACGGCTTTTTTTTTCTATGCACGCCAGTGCCGAGCCCGGAGGACCTCTCTAGTTCTCTGTTATGGTCGCGGTATCAACGGTCTACAAAATTAATAGTGAGAACTTTCAAGGGATGATAAGTAGCCTAAAAAAATTGGCTGTGGCCTAACTCAGTTATGCCTAGGTGTGCTTAGCGAGAGGTACGGTTAATCTTATTGGACAGATTTAGTTTAGCGTCCGCAATAGCTTTGCGGACGGAGCCTGCCTAGGAAATGGCTGGTAGGGTGCGTCCGAAGAGCTGCTGTGGACGCCCAACTAAATCTGTCTATTGTATAGCTTGGTTCTGTGTACGGTTACGCTTCTCGAGGCGTGCGACTCGTTCTTACTCCGTCTCCTCGGCTCGCTGCCTCCTCTTGGTTTCATTCCGACAACGAAGCCTGGCTTGACTCAGTCTCTTCGACTCACTTGCCATATCTGCCGACGAATCCCACCGAGCCGCCTCTTCTATAAATACGATGCAACGCCGGCTCCTCCTCTGTTAAGTTCGAACATCGTGACTGAACGCGGGCAGATTAGAAAGCGCGCGCGCGCGCGCACACACACACACACACACGCACACACGCACACACGCACACGCACACACGCACACACGCACGCACACACACGCGTCGCCAAAAAGGCGCCAAGAGTGTCACAATGCTATAAGAAAACTCGCCACTGTTACAATTTTTCCCCTAAAATATCTCATTGCTTGGATGACCTTCCAAATGTTGTTGACACATATGTGAACAAAGAGAAATAGAATAAAAGAGAAAGAATTGTTAAAACTTTCACGAAGTTCGCACGTTTTCTCCCGAGCGTTGACACACACTAAAATCACATGGACACAAAAACCTAAGAATATTTGCATTAAAGGAGCCCATACAGTTTGAACAATGTCACGGGCGGAAGAACTTTAGCACCTTAGTGAGAACCAATGAGCTTTGAGTAAACAGTCCTAAAATAGAGTACAGCTAATAACACGCGTCTCCTGCATCCCTTTGTCATTCATAATAGAGGTCTTCCTCGTATTCTCCACAAGAGAGGGCTATTGGCTTTTCGCATAGCATCTATACCTGATCGGGCTTCGGATTTCTAAAGGGGATTCGCTATGCAAATGGAATCGATAATTGCCTGCGAAACGTTTAGGTTTTCGTGCTTCCACGTAGTTTTGGTACTTCGTGTTACCTTCCTTGGCGTTCATCCTGCGCTTTCTCTAAGAGCATACAAAGTGCATTTTAAGGAGAATCTATGCAGTGAGAGTGAGCCTTCTACCGCTGACAACTTTTCTGCTTCTTTGGCGAGGTCATCGGAAACAAAATACGGGTAATGTAAATTTCGGAACGATGCCTGCCTCTGACGCCTCTGCACGAAGGCCCGTAATGGTATGCTAACAAGGTGCGCTCCACGGTACGGGCACGAAGGTATTCAGCGCCGATATTTCGCGCCTTTCGGAGAACAAAGAATAACAAAAGGATCGGGTCATTTGCGGTGTTCGCTTTCGAGGTGCTTGCATTGCGTCAGAGCTGAAGCTTACGTAATGGAGGCGCCGAAGTTGCCTGATAACGACCCTTTCATTTCACGGTGACTGTTGCCTTGTTTTGTTGCGTGCGACAGCAGAATAAGTAAAAAAAAATCCCCGTCTCAACCTTTGTCATCAATAAATATGTGACTTTCGCCTTTAGTTTTGAAACGGGTACGGAGTAAGATTGCTTAACTTTGCAACTACCTTCTATCAGCCCTTTCTTTATTGTGTTCTGTCTTTAATTGTCTCCCTGCCCTTTAAGCGTACGAAGAAACGTTCATTATACTGAAGACAATGGCAGCTTCGACGTTCGTCTCATTTTGACATTAGCGACTTATACCATTCGTCGCACTCATGTCTCACAGTTATCTGTGATATATTTCTCTTTGAAACCATGTACATGGTAGGGCACTTTTAAGTGGCAAATTTTACAGTATTACGTAGCGCATAGAAGGTAATGTACAGCTTGAAATTAATGAAACTATTTCATTTACTGACATCATCGTTACATCTCACATAAGAGACATTCACCCGTGAAGTATAAGAGGTGTAGAAATTCTTCAAGTTTGAATACTAAGAGTGTGTGTCCCCTTAAGCGTGGTCGCCTCCGTGCGTCAGTTTAGCCCCACGACGTTATTGTGTTTGTACTATTTGTACCGTGTGCGAAAGCAGTCTTGATATCAGTTGAATAACGCAGACGAAATAAGAATACTAAGTGAGTACGGGTGTCAGGTGCACTGAGTGGCATTCCGTGTTTTGTCTTTGTTACTGGATTGCATGCCTCGAAAACATCGGGGTCAAACTTCTTGCCAACCGACACCTATTGAATGACCGAAAAAATCTGACATTCAAGCTGTTAGCCTCTTGTCGGTTGGGAAATTTTGTGGCATCGTCCTTACTTCACCGAAAAATAAATGTTTGCTCCGACCTTGAAGGTGGTGCAATTCACCCCCCTGGGCATGTGAAGCTGACATAAGGCACACCACCGCTAATAATAGTATAACTAATAATAATTAAGGCGTAATAAATAAATGATAGTTTATATGTTTTAGAACATATCCTGCCGACGTGACAACCGCTGGTCACTAAGGGTAACTGACTGGCAGGCCCGCAGCCCGAAATTTTTTTGGGGGGGAGAGGGGGGGGTGGGAGGGGCCCACCTGTTGAACACCTTGAAAACCACCTATTTTCATTAGTTATTCTCGGCAAAACATCCCCTTCCACCTGCATTTCGGGGAGGGGGGGGGGGGGGGCTGCTGACTGGATTCCAAGAGAAGGCAAACGCGTGAGGGGGAGACAAAATTAGGTGGGTAGATGAGATTAAGAAGTTTGCATGTATAACGTGGCAGCAGAAAGCACAGGACCGGGTTGATTGACGGAACATGCGAGAGGCCTTTACCCTGCACTGGGCGTATTCAGGCTGATGATTATGATGATGATGATGATTTAGAATAAGCCCTTTCCTCTTCGCCTGGCCTGGGCACTGCATGTCATAAAGCGGAGAGCGAGTGCGGTTGCGTGTGCAGCGTGTTTTTAGCGAAATTCTGTTGTGGAATTGTCCATAAAGCTATTGATCCAAGGCAACCGAACTCGCAAGCTGAAATAGGCAACAGACGAATGTGGATATGCAAGTGGATTACCTTCTTTTCTAAATCTTGTTTTTTGAACATCGTCTCGACTCGGCGTTTCTACTTCACAAGAGAAACCCAGATCAAAGGCAAAGTAGGCGCATGACCTATAGTGCTCCTTTCTTGAGCAATATTGTGGTAGAACAATATTGATCGTGCGTGCGTGCGTGTGTGTGTGTGTGTGTGTGCGTGCGTGTGCGCGTACGTGCGTGCGTGTGTGTGTGTGCGTGTGCGTGCGTGCGTGTGTGTGTGTGTGTGTGCGTGTGTGCGTGTGTGTGTGCGCGTGCGTGCGTGCGTGCGTGTGTGTGTGCGTGCGTGCGTGCGTGCGTGCGTGTGTGTGTGTGTGTGTGTGTGTGTGTGTGTGTGTGTGTGTGTGTGTGTGTGTGTGTGTGTGTGTGTGTGTGTGTGTGTGTGTGTGTGTGTGTGTGTGTGTGTGTGTGTGTGTGTGTGTGTGTGTGTGTGTGTGTGTGTGTGTGTGTGTGTGTGTGTGTGTGTGTGTGTGTGTGTGTGTGTGTGTGTGTGTGTGTGTGTGTGTGTGCGTGTGTATCTGTCTGTCTGTAGCCATGTTTGGTATAGTACAGAAAGGAGAGAAAAAGGGTAGGGAGGGTGAGGAGGAAAGAAAGTAGGAGAGCAACGCCACCAGCTCCGCTGCATCCTCATTCGTCGCACTACCAGTGTGCAGCTTCCCCAACATTTCTTTTTGTAGTTTGTTCCACAAACTCACAGATTTCAATAATTTTGGTTTCGTGAAGGTTTCTATATCTTGAGGATGTGCTTAAAACCACTTTTCTGCACAGATTTATAAAGCTAACTTTCCCTCAGAGAGAGAGATAGCAAACCTTATTGAAATTCCCGGAGAGGTTAGCCTGCTTTATCTCCTGGATTGCTGCTTTGAGTCCGCCCTAATGTTGAACATATAGAGAAAGCTCCTGACAAGCTGCGGAGAAAGCTTTCTAAGTTTTATATCTAAATTCGGCCTCCTTTCTCACATGTCTGTACATTTCCGTTCTGTTTATTTGCTGATTTGTTGTGGAGAAGTTTAGGTTTATATCACCTTTGTCACTGCATTTCTATAAGTTCTGCAGCGAAAAAATACAGGTGGTTACCCAAGGTAAAAAATGACGAACTAAAAAAAAAAGAAAAAAAGATGTATAGCACGCTGAAAACAGTTAAAACAACATCGTAGTGTACAGTTCGCTTGCAGGAATCCCGCATGGCAATAAGCCTTCCACACGCGCACATTTCTAGTTCTGCCCACAGCATATAGAGTATATATCATTCCGTATATATCAACACATAGCTGTTAATAACAAGCCCTTATGTACTCCAGCGTCCACTAAGAAGTCTTTCAGGAAGATGTTCGCCTTTTTCAGAAAAATGCATTTCAGGCCACGGTCCAAGTAATTTTTGTAAGGTAAGGAGGCGTCTGTCCAAACTTACAGATTTCTTCTCTAACTTTTCTCTTTCATTTGCGTATTTTATGCATTCTAAAAGAATATGCCCAACAGTCGCACCTTCGTGACCTCAGTAGCATTTCGGTGAGCTGGATCGGTGCATCTTGTGCAGGAAGCTGTTCGTATGCGCAGCTTCCAATCGAAGTCTGTGAAATAACGTCTCTATGAGTTGTGGAAGATTTGCCGTTATTGAGAATTTTAAGTGTGGATCGACTTCATAAAGTAATGATTGCTTGAATATAGTGCATTTCTGTTTTTCCTTATTTGGTGGACTTAACCCGTCCTTGATAATAATATCGACATGCTACACGGCGCACCGAACCACATGAAAACAACAAAAGGAGAAGTATTAAGGAGATAAAATACGTACGCCATTCAAACTATTACTAAAAGTTAGGTTACGACAGCATCTGTTCTTGGGGTTTCGTTTTTAGTTCGTTCTTCAAGAAGTGACAGGGTCACCCTTTGAATCGCGTGGAAAGAACTGTCTGAATCTTGGCCGTCCCTGCGTACGCAATCCAGCAATTGGCAAAATAAACAGACGGTGTTCTCCTACCTGTTATGTATAGCTGTATATGTCCGGAATTTAGGCAACCGAGACGTGGCTTTCAGCAAGTGGTTTCTTCGAAAGTATTGGACATGGAGCTTGCGTTTTAAAAGCGGACTGTTTTCCCCAGCGCTCTGCGCTCTGCTAGAAGCACTTCGGCGCCAGCTGACATACAGAAGGTGCCTATAAATGTTTCGTCACAGGTGCACTGCATATTGGACAACTCGATATACCGTTTGGTTAGCTGCCTCCTTCCCACAGTTAAGGAAAGAGCAACGATGTGTTTGACTCCATCACTACTACTCTCTACAGCTCGGCACTGCACAAAAGAAGTTTCCGGTGAGTCATGCATATACACGCCTACTGAGGCTGAAGGTCCGCAAAACGCACATTGTGCGTGTGCACTGCCCGATGCACGACAACTTGGTTTGTTTGGCGTTTACGAGCATGTTTACTTGCCTCTGAGTTGAGAATTCCAAGCAAATTAATGGGGACCGTTGTGACTAGACAACTACGGACGAGCATTCCATACGGAATAATTATAGAGAACCCGATGATGACGCGATGAACAAGCTGGCGTTAGATAATTTGCCATGGAGGGCAATGAACACGTTGTTGCGTATCGTATAATCCGCATAAACATGCTTACGCAGTTTGGCAAAAGCCGCAAGATTGCAGCATCGTAATGACTTTCTCGTCTATTCTGGCGCTGCATACGGAATTATTTCTGCATGCCATACATAAAAAGAGTGCTTACGTGCAGAGATGGTATTGAAGCTAAACGAAATTTACGCAATTTCAAAACGAGCGCATGGTTTCGGTTTCTCTCCATCTATTTCCAATCTCCAGGCACAGCTGCCACCCTAATTGCTTAACGAAGACGTCCAGAAATTCACGTGAGAAAAAAAAATCCTTCCAGCAATAGTACAGGTGAAGCTTCACAGTCAAATAATTAATGACTATTCTTAATGGGCATGCTGAAATAGCCTTCCAAACACGGTATTTCGAAACTATGTAAGCCTGCTTTACTGACCCTGAGCTTGCTTTGCATCATGCAAAGGAACGCCCCTTTGAGAAAAGTGCCCGAGTCATGCATACAGTGCATGATAAAGCCCTCTTAAGGCCTTGCAGAAAATAGTCGTTAGCGGCCTGTGGCTCGTTCAAGACGGTCGCCGCATTCACCTTTAATTGGCTCCTAATCCGATTGTCCGCAAAGACGTACCGCCTAGGGGATTAGGCCTAAGTTCCATGCGAACGCACAAGTGCGCGCTTTTCGATCAAATCCGCCTGGGGTGGTCGTTCTTTATTTCGTGCTTTAGCGAAAGCACCGAGTCTCTTTCGCAAGCTCCAGTGCAGTTTGTGTTGCTTTGCGCTATACGCAGTGGTATAGGTATTCAGTGTAGTATGGCTGTGCGTCTAGTTGGCCACAGGCATCGGTTGAATGCGGCCTGATAGATCCATTGCAGAAACACGATTAGTACGACGCAGTGCGGTCTGTCGTAAATTGGCAGCGTGACGCGTAGCTCTGAGCCACGGCTACGGCTTTCGATCATTAGCGCCAAAGTGACAAACGCGCATCATCATGCTTGGAACAAGAAATGAGGCATAGATGACGAGTGGACCGAGGGGAACATTAACTATGCGAGCCGTCCTGGTTCGCTACCCTCAGCCCAGAAAAGGAGATATGGGGATAAATAGAAATAAGGTGGTAGGGGCAGAGAAAGAAACGAGCACGAAAGAGCCGACTGTTTACAATACATATACAGCGTCAACAGGCAGCGTATAATGGATGGCGCTTGTGAAGGCCCTGTTCTGGCTGGAAGTTCGTATGTGTGCCAAAGCCGCTACGAAGGGTTGCGAGCCCTCCAAGCATTGATCCTGACATTCAGGACGATTTTTCTTTCAGGACAACCGTATTTACAAATAGGGACATTGAGTGTGGCATAGTCGCTTAATCAAAGGTGAGCCGATCGCAGAGGCACTCCTAAACAACGTAACGTGCAGGGAAGTTATCGGAGGGGGGGGTGGGGGGGCTGGAAGGGATTAATATAATACACTCAAGAAAGGGAAAATAGACAACCACCCGTTTGTAGCACGAAGCCACAAGGAAATCCATACGGATTTCTCAGAAAGAAAGTTTCTTAGTTGCCGAAAAATTCGGAATTTTTCGGCAACTAAGAAGCTTTCTTTCTGAGAAATCCGTATGGATTTCCTTGTGGCTTCGTGCTACAAACGGGTGGTTGTCTATTTTCCCTTTCTTAACCCTTCCGCCACCTTGCGGAATTCCGCAGAACTCATTTGCACTATAATAGACTCAATAGAAATAGAAGATCTTAGGCAAATGCCCTGGGAACCCTGAGAGTTTTTTTGCATATACGGGCGTTTCAACTCGTGGGAACTTTAGCAGCGAACACACTTTGAAGACACCACGATGGACTACAATTACATTGCGAAGGGCATTTCTCGCAAAAAAAAAAAAACACGAATATTGACAATTCACAATGCAATTCACAATGCACATGCAAGGTAACCATTATACGCCATGACGATGACGATGACGCTGATGACGATGAAAAATAAGCGCGTTCCAGACCACACATTCTCTCTCTGCCATCACGGCACAGTACATGGAATGTACCCACTATACGTCATAACGATGACGATGACGATGATGACGATGAAAAATAAGTGCGTTCCAGACCACACATTCTCTTTCTGCCATGGAGGAAGACGATCGTGAACGCGCTCTCGTCCGCGAAAGGCAAAGCGGCAACGCTGACAACAAGCTGCTACTCCATTTTATATACTGTACATACGCGTTGTCACTCATTTATATGCGCGAGTGGGCAATGTCACGGGTGATTTACGGTAAGAATGATCCCCAGTGCTTCGCCCACTCATCATGATTCACATTGTGGAAATGCGAGATTTTAGGGGCGAAGCTCCTAAGGGTGTGGGTCTGTCCCTCCTCTGTAGTTGTCGTAGTAGTAGTAGGTAGGTAGGTAGGTAGGTAGATAGCCACGTATAGTGGAATGTATCCACTCCACGTGATAAAGATGACGATGACGCAGTATAGTGGAATGTACCCACTACACGTGATAACGATGAAGTATAAGCGCGTTCCAGTATAGTGGAATGTACCCACTACACATGATAACGATGACGATGACGCTGTTGACCATGAAGTATAAGCGCGTTCCAGACCACACATTCTCTTTCTGCCATGGATGAAAACGATCGAGCTTCGCCCACTCATCATCATTCACTTTGTGGATATGGCGTGATTTTTTTTTTTTAACGTAAAGCTCCTGATATTATTGAGAGTAAAGCAAACAGCCTACTTCAAATGGCTGCAGTTTCTTTACCTTAATATTTTGCGAAAAGGAACAGTCTACACAACGATAGGGAAAATATGAGTTAACACTGTTCCTCAGGCCACATCCCGACGGCGATAACTGGATGGTTAAGACATAACGTCTTCAACCATCTAGTGCGGGTAGCGGTGGCGTGGTCTTGGACGGATCACTTATTTACGCTGCTAGCGTCTCTGTTTCTGACGTGCGTCGCCAGGAAGGCCGAAACAAAGACGCAGTTATTGGCGCAGAGTGTATACACACATGCATCGACTTCGTTCTCATCTGAAGAAACTCCCGCTACGAGGCCCCGTCGGCAGCCTCAATTCAATTGTTCCGCGCAGTGAGGCGAAGCCTTCTTTGAGTCTGGTCAGTTTAGGTAACATAATGGAAGATAAGAGGCAGATCGTAGCACCTGCGCGGCCAATCACCGTGCACGACTCTCGATGAACGCAATAAGGTCACGTGGTCTTGGATTAGCAGTGCATTACAGTTCCCTACATCTCCGAGAGGCACCGGTGATTCTCGCTTCAGATTTTCTGAGAGGGGCGATAGCTTTCACTGCGTTGCACGTAGGTGGTGAGACGAAACACAGTCTACGTTCAATCTCCGTGCACGGTTTATTTATTTCTTACGGGAGACTCGGCGTTATGGGTTTATATATTGCTTCCCTATATGGGGAGAACCTTGTTCGAAACGTTTCGTTCGTGGCCACGTTGCGAGATATTCGAATCGATGGAATGCCGTTTTGTTTTTGTTGTTTGTGTTTGCCCGTGGAATCTAATGTAAAGTGGGCCGCGCTCGGGGCAGTCAGCGCTGTTGACTGAAACACGTCCACATGTCTGCTCTCTTTCGTCCATCGAAGCAATAGTATTTTTTTTTCTAGTAGTCTGTTTTTCATGGAGAGCATTGACATTTTTTTTTCTTTTTTGGATTGTGTTGCTCGTTGCCCAATCAATATTTCGTTCAAAGGCCTGCTCATTCTTTCAGCTTCAAGCGTTGACCGTGCTGTTGACGTTGACGTACGAGCAACAAAAACTATGCGTTCTTTTTTTCTTTTCGTGATTTCAAAAATTGGCAGAGCGTTTCAAGTCACGTCAATTGCAGCTGTTTTCAGTTTGTCAATAAACAAAACGAAAAAGCCAAGGAGGCCGGTGCCCTTTTATTCTGCTCGCTAAAACGGTCATTTATTTCATAAATTCAACGAGTGCAACGAATGTAGTACTTCTTAGTGTGATCGGATCAATGATGATAATGTTTTCGATTTCAAAGTGTCGTTCTAGGAGGAATTGGGGTTGACTTTGATAGTATAGTAAGTACATCGGTCCTTTTTCCTGGCATGCTTGAAACGCCTATATTGTTGCAAGGTGCGCAGGTGCATTGCGTCTTATTTCTCAGAAACCATTGAATATAGAAGATAGTTTGAACCTCCTGGCTTACAAACCGAATTTCATACGCGCTCGTTTTTAAGACGGCTTCTTTTCACATATGAAACGTGTGGATGTGGGCACAAGTTTCATACGAGGTGAAAGTATTTGAAACGAACTCAAGTGCGCCATTCTTCAAATCAAATCAGCCTTTATTTCTTCCACAAGTCTGTGTGTTGCGGAACACGAGGGCTCGGGAAAAAGTGGATCTATTAAGGAAGACGACAGGTACTGAATCTTTTGTGGATGCTGCCCAGTATGGATGCACGGGTAAATTCACTGTTTCTGCGGTTAGCGACAGGGGCGAACTTCTCTCCGCAGCTTCGGTAAGGACTAGCATGGTCGATGTGGCTGAACAGGTTGCCGTCGCAATCGCAATGCTAGATCCCCAACGAACTACTATCTAGACGGACTCCCGAGCGGCGGTCAGTGCCTTCGCCTCGGGCCTCGTAGCTAAAGAAGCGGCAGCAATTCTACAAAAGAAGTCACTAGCCGAAACTGTGCATCGCATTACTTGGTTCCCAGCCCACATGGGAGATGACGTGCTGCCGGGTCGCCTGAACCCCAATGAGATAGCCCACCGCCGAGCGCGAGAACTCACGCACCGCGACGGAGGTGGGACCTCTACGGGTTCGGAGACTATTGGGCACAGTGACCCTCTCCTTACGTTTCATGAGATTACGGCTCATTACAGAGGGGAGCGGCGAAGTTTTCCATCTCCCCATGCAAAACTGAGTAGAGCACAATCTTGTACGCTAAGGATGCTTCAGACGTGTTCGTACCCATCGAGAGGTTTCCTCAGCAGGCTCCACACAGAGATAGATCCGCATTGCCCGGATTGCGGGGAAGATTTCTCTACTTTAGCCCACATGCTCTGGCAGTGCCCTGTGTTACAGGACTTCAACAACAGCGAGGACTGGGAGAAAGCCATCACGAGCTCAAAATTGGAAGACCAGTCTAAGGCTGTCCAGAGGGCCCGTGAGAGAGCGGAGAGGCATGGCCTTCCGGCTCCAACATGGGATTAGCCGACAGCAAGCCAGGGGTCCTCTTTAGGACTGCACTGGCTGGCTCCTCAGGACCTTAATAAAGTTCCTTGTCAGTCTGTATGTATCCACTTGAGAAGCCTCGAGCTCCCGTTTTACGTGGCATACAGCAAGAGCGTAGAAAGCGTACTCTTCATCCTCACTTCAGCAGCTCTAGCTCACTTATTCCAGCAAGTATGTTGTGGTCTTTAATTTCGCTCGAACACGACGTTTTGAATAAAATTCTGGGGCAGCTACACTCGAGCGGTGCGAAGACTGAGGAAACAGTGGAGCTGATGGCTTCTCTCCTCCTTTCCCTACTCCTCAACCCAACTTCCCCTTCCCACCCGTTGCTATATTATACTATACATATCTATGCTATTCTTTACTCTCTCTCCTCCTTATTTCCCCCCTCCTCAACGTCACATCACTCTTTCTCACCTCCACTTTCCTTTTCCACCCCTTCATATACAATGCAATACATGGTCATGCTAGGGTTTAGACTCTCCCCTTCCTTATTTCCCTTCTCCTCAACCTTCCTTCCATTTTCCACCCTATTCTGTACTATAATGTACACGAGTATGCTATGTTTTATCCTCTCCCGTTCCTTCTTTCTCTCCCCTTCATCCTCACTTCGAACCCCTCCTGCCTGTGACACCGGTGCGTCCGTTTGCAGCGCTGCCATCGGTGGCGCACGATGCGAATACATGTGTATGCTTCGCCTCTACTTTACTTTGCAGAGCCGCGCCGAGTTTTGGTCAGTCGCCGGCCACAGACAGAACTCATGCTCAAACGGCTTCGCTGCTAAAACAGCAACATGCGCATGTTTCACGATGACACACAGTAGAACCTCGTTGGTGCGTTCCCGCTGAATACGATTTCCCGGCTCCTACGCTCGCAATCGCGAAAGTTAAATTAACCCGATTCGGATCGCACGATTCGCATCGTACGTTTATTTTCCGCGTTTCTTTCGGAAATGTGTCAACGAGGTTCTACTTACTAACGTTCATGGCATGAACGGAACAAGCGAATTACATCGAGGTTCCCTGTTTAAGAGCGAAGCTGTGTAAGCTGCTGTAATATGTATGCCACATCACGATTCATTGGCTCACTACTGGTCCACTAGTCACGAACGGGTATGTTCTACAGAAATTGGGTAACTCCTGCTACTTATCCCTAGTCCACTAAAAAGGTCCTTCTGATCCTAATTACGACAACAGGGACCTATACTCTGTGATGAGTAACTGTCGTCTTGGCTATGAAGCTGCCGAGCTAATGATTGATTTGTCAAAGCTACTGTCACTTGGTAATGCAACACAAGCCAAAATATCGAAAGAGCGGAAACGACGAGATATGCTAGTGACTAAAGATGAAACCATCGTCGAAATCTTTCATGGCAGTTGATTGCGATGACAAAAACTACTTCGATAGCGATGACGCAGACTAATAAGGTTGCTGCAATAATCGCCCCAGAAAGGCAACGATGTCGACGGGTGAATTCTGTTCCTTGATGAAGCGTGACCGAGGCCAGGGCGATGTGGAATGCCTTCGCGCGTTCACGGCTCAAGCTACGAACCTGTGCCTCCCCGCGCTGCTGAAGCCCAGCCTTGCAGTGTGTGCATGACCACAGGTGCGCCTTACCGTATTACTCAGAAGCGGACACCTTGCCGTTTCCCTCCTCATCTGACGACGCTTCGAAAAAGGCCTGACGAATAACAGTGATTATTATGTACTTGACAATGCTGTCTTTGCGCGGGATTCCTAGTATGCTGTGTCCAGGTATACATGCTGACAACTTCAACTACCACAACAGTTAAATCATGATCGTGGGCGTTGGTCGTCGGGATGGAGATGTGCCACTAGGTGTCAACGTGCGTGCATCCATGTCAAACGGTGCTGTAGATTCGCGAGTTGTCCACTCAGAAACGAGTGCTAGTTGTCCATTCAGGAAGCACGCACAAATGTACACACTGCGTTTCGAGCAATTTGAAGAAACACGCGCTGTGCGATGCGCCTCCGTTGTTGAAGTGTAGAGTCGAGCGCATTTTAAGGTTACCGCGCGAGCGTCGACCAAGAACTACAACAGCGCCACGGCCCAGAACTCTCTTCCGAGGAGAGGGAAGTGTCAGGCAAGTTCCTCACTATTTCTTTTTGCTGTTCTTTAAGCGGCAATCACTCCCGTCTGAAGAAGGTGCATATTTTTTATGGGCGAAGCTCCTTAGGGTGTGGGTCTGTCCCTCCTCTGAAGTTGTTGTTGTTGTAGTAGTAGTAGTAGTAGTAGTAGTAGTAGTAGTAGTAGTAGTAGTAGTAGTAGTAGTAGTAGTAGTAGGTAGGTAGGTAGGTAGGTAGGTAGGTAGGTAGGTAGGTAGGTACACTCTTAACCGCGTATCCTCTATGTATACCTTTACCAAAATTTATCCTTTATCCTATAGGTTACATGGGTCGACGTTTTTGTGTTTTTTTGTCTTCCCAAGTTTTAAAGGTTTACATGCTGATTCACAGAGGTTACAATCTAAATTTAAAGGTATATGGCTCGTGTATACCTTTAACGGTGACCTTTAGAGCTGACAGAGTCTTCGCCGTATACCTTTAGGCGTATACGGGCAAGGGGCAAGGGTTACAGATTCGGCGAGGGCGATCGGGAAAGGAAATTCTATTGCTCCAATCGCGCGCAAGCAGCCCTGAAATGGCTTGGTGCTTGCATGTGCTAGAATACTGGCAAGTGCGCCGTCCACGGCGCTCGGCAATGTGGGCGACGTGGTTGTTCGAGCGATGAAATACTTAGAGGGCCGTGACATTCTGAGGTGCTCTATCGCAACGTTCGCGGTAAGGAGAAAAAAGTATGGTACGTGCTTCTGTACCTCGTCGCCTGCGTCGTTTTCTGCTTAATCCCGCTACTCGGCGGTCGTGTTTTGGAGCAATGTTTGCCGAAGGGAACTGCGAAAGCACGACGGGTCCAGGGAGACGAGGCGTTATTTCTAACGCGCGTCAATAACGATGGTCTCTCGTGCGGATAGCTGTATTCTTGTTCGCAAATCCGGTGGCAGACCATCGACAAGCCTCTCTCTCTCTCTCGATATATATATATATATATATATATATATATATACATATATATATATATATATATATATATATATATATATATATATACATACATATACACTGATATACACACGCACGCCGAACAGAAGCACACGTTAGCGACCAACAGCCAGAGCTGCAGGAAACTACGCACATAAAGCGCTAACTGGAACGCTTTTATGCTCTAAATTCAGCTTATGGTGGCTGAAACAAGCAATTTACTAATTTTGCCTTCTACAAACACAGCGAAATTGCGCGATATGAAGTCTCGCGGAAATAACTGCTACAGAGGCTGTTCACGAAGCTGTCTGCTCCGCGATTACCGCACTTCTCTTACGCTCAGCGCCCTCTCATGGCACCATGAGCCTCTCAGGGAGCCCATATACAGCAACTATGTTACACCATAGTCTCATCCCACTACCTGAACGTGACGCGCTCGTTGTACACGTGTGGCGGCGTGCTCGGTGTGATTTTGAAATGCCCGTCAAGCATAGAGTAACATACAAATTACAAGAGTGGTCACTCGGGCCAAAAGCGGCGGAGCCGCAGCTTCATGTCGGCCGTGAGAGGGCGACACATCACTCTCTATCTTCAAGGGAACGCGCGTACTTGTTATCTACTTCAGTACCTTTTCTAGTTGCAATATGCGTCTACTTGTCGCAATGCGGCTCTGAATTTATCTTTATCGCCTGCGATTGGACGGTTCGATATCGTCGGGCAGGATCGGACATGAATCGGGTATCGGGTGCGAGAGTAGTGCAGAATGGCGTCGACGCGACGGCAACGTTGTCACGCTAGAGTGACCTAGAATAGGGGGAGTGTCCAAAGCGGCGCGCGAATACATGGGAGGAGTGAGGGCCTTTCGCGGTGAACTCCCGCGCCGCGGCGCTGCCGTGCCGGACCCGTGGGCTTTCTCCGCGGTGGAAGCCGCGTCAAAGCGGCGAGCGTCTGCTACGCGCCCGATATTTTGGCCGCTAATAGCCAACGTTGCGGTAATATGGAGAAGATTTAATACTGCGTCCCTGAAACATAACACTGCAGCGACTCACCACACAGAGAACACGTTTGTGGGTAGTGAAACAGGGATTTTCCATATTTGTTTCAGCCGCTTTGTCACCGCAATCATCCGCACTTACGCGCCCGTTTGAGGAACGCATTCTGAGCGCACCATCGAGAGCGAAGGTGCTTAATTTAGTTTCGTGGGGAATGACGAACGTTAACGCGCTGCAGAAAAGAATAAGCTGGAGATCACAAAGCTAACACGGAGAACGTAGCAGATATATATACATAGTAAATGGCTATCTCATGCTAACGAGTTTGCACACTTCATGTCATTTCTTTTATTTCGCGCGTTCGATTTGTTTTACATGGCTGCCTCCCGCGCTTTGCTATTTCAAGCATTTTCATGCGAAGCGGAATGTGTCCGTCAGCGTGGCCGCGCTACCAAAAGTAAAAAATGACTCACGTAATTAACTCTCGCGTATCGTTCACCTGGTAAGGTAATATGGCATCACTAACTTGACATGCTCGTGATTTGCGTAACGACTAACGGTAATAATATGGCGTGTGGCGCGCAAAGTCACTTTATTCGGCCATAAATAATTCTGACGATGCGTGGTCTGATGATATGTCTCCGTCAGGAAATGAAAACATTGTGATCAGCAATATCGATCTCAAGATGTGGGACTTACCGATACATTTTGAAGCATTGACCGCATGGGTAAAATACACGAAAAAAAAAAAATCAAGCTCATAAGGTCCCTACGCATTCGCCTAAGACGACTCGGCGGCAAAAGCCATGTTCTTTTTCTCCATTCAATGCCTTAATGCTCCCCCGCCCCCCCTCCAAAAGCTTTCTGCGCCTAATATGGTTTCGCACTGCCGCCAGGATCGAAGGCATTGCGAGGTTTCTGCACGTCACCTGGTTTTACATGGCCTCCGTGATCGGCTTACAGATCACGGAGGCAATGCAAAGTGACCATATGGGTGATGAAATCTTCACATGACATCACGCTGAATGACGTCACGATGCAGTCACAAATTTTATCGATCTGAGACGTCCATGTGACGTTATCACGTGATATTTTTTTGCATCACTCGTGTTGACAACGCGGGAGGCCGGTGGTTAATTTCCGTTTTGATGAGGCATCTAAAGCTTTCGCCTTTAGAAAGACCAGACAAACCAAAGTAAATGAATCAATTACAGTGCACCATCGTGTACGCCTCACATCATTTTACGAGTGATCGCCGGAAAACAAACGTGATTCTCAGCTCACAGCAGCTGATTACGCACGCCCGTGGTACGTACACAAGAGGCTTGCTTTACCTATCAGGCCATGTCTTTATATTTATTAAAGAGATGATAGACATGCTGTGTAAGTTAATGGGAAAATTTAGAGCTGTGGCAGTACTAGGGAGCTTGAGCATGAAAGCGTGGTGTACGCTATATTGAGCTCATCAGCAAAAAAAAAGAAAACAAGAAAAAAATCGGGAAATTGCAGCCAGGTTCCCTCACACTGAATTACCCCGCGGGAACAATTGCATTTCATGTAACTACTCGTCTACATTTTTTTTTTTTGTAAAAATCTCTGAACCGTGCGATCGCTAACCACTGAGAACCTTGAAAATATCTGAAGTTAAGAATGAGCTGTTTGAAACTGTAACTTTAATTTTATGATATCTGGATATTGGTACTGCATTTTCTATAATACGCTTTTTATGCACAAGCTTGCGGAATAATGTAAGTTTACCTGGCAGTGCTTTTCTTAAAATGTCGGAATTTAACTCAAGCTTTGCGCTCGGTGAGCCTTGCTGTACGCTACCTCAAAAGCGAAAATAAACCAACCATATCGCGGTCGTATGGCCATCTCTACCCTTTCTTTTGTTTCCTTTACGTCTTCCCGATGAGCTCTATTCATAATAAAGTGCTAGTCAAGGCTAATAAATTGTCGAATAAAGCTGTGTGCATATGGCTAGAAAACCACTGGCGACCACGAGCAGTGGTGCTCATAGTGGTGAGCGAAGCGGTCCCTGCGCGTATGCATTTCAGCTGACTGTGCGTGTAACTTACCTTCTTTTATTACTCTTAATTCTTGCATGCGCGATACCATTGCCCGATTACCCGTGCGAAAAAGTTTATTTTCGTTCTTTCCTTGTCCCTGCTCATTTCCCGCGTTTTTGCGCACGCACCAACGTTCCCAAGCTCTATCACTGGAACTAGGCCACGCTGATGCCGCTTGACACGTGATTTTTTGCATTCTGTTGTTGGCCCCAGACTAACACAACGCTTAAAGATGGGTACGCTCTATTCCGCACCGCATTATTAAAGTTAAGCAGACCTCAAGCGCCCTGTGTGGAAACCGAGCGCAAAAAACTACAGCGCGTAGCAGACGCCCCTCGCTTTCCGCGCGCTCCCGAGCGCGGAAAGCCCACGGGTCCGGCGCAGCAGCGGCGCGTGGCGGCAGTTCACCGCAAAAGGCCCACGCCGGAGCCGGCGCTTTGGACACTCCCCCTATTCTAGGTCACTCTAGTCACGCTCCGTGTTCATGAGCGTTTAATGCAATGAAGTACGGACAGCTGCAGGATGACGCGATAAAAGATGTGCGATAACGTGCTACGTGGTCTTGAATTGTTACGTGTGCCTCTCAGCTTGGCGGCTGCTATTGGTAAGAACGCCGTCATTAATTTGCAAAGTGCGTATTGTATTCGTCATGTTAAGCTAATTTTGTCGCGTGTGCTGTTCGGCGCAGAGAGCTTTCTTGCGCTCCTCACTTCGCGCATGTTTGCGAGAAAATCGTTTCTTGGCGCGAGTAAGTGAGTCGCCGCTTGCGTCGTCAGGTTTTTTTTTCTTTTTGTGCCGGTACACGTAGTTCGAATTCAATGCGTGAAATTGTGTGAAGAGTGCAGTTAGGCTTAACATCGTTATTTAATTGTGGCGTTCGCATTTTTCTTGAAGCTCTTGTTACGAGCGCAATTAGAGAGAATTTGTGAATCGAGAAAAATGTTTGTTAGCTGAGGCTACGATTTAATCTTCTGAATAAACACGACTGCCTCGGTAACGCATGCATGGCGCCAAATATTGCTTTGTTTTAGCTGCGGAATCTACTCGTGAATGTTTTTCGCGAAAAGGTGATGTGAAGTGCGTCGGAGAAAATTTGGGCTAAAGCGGGAGAGAAGACATAGCCAACATCCTTTTTTTTTCGTTCTTCTTTTTTTATTTTTTCAGATCATGCCGTCCGGAGTCAAATACGGCAACTACTGTCGCGCTGCGTCGTTAGCTGTATGCATACGTGCGCGTGTACTGTAGTTTTACTGTTGTGTGAGGCCTTTCATAATGTCGCCTACTTGTTTATTGTTTCTGTAAAATTTTAACTCAAGATATGGCAGCTGTATTGCCATGTCTTGCAGTGCAATGAACCCACGTCTTCGTGCGCGCATGTAAGTGTGCATGTGCTTACCAAGAATGGCTTGAAAATAAAAGTTTTCGTCTCTTCCAAGAGTTCTTACGTTTTATTTAAAATGTCTGCATAAACACACAGTGGCATCGTGTGCTTGCCGCTCTGGCGGTACAGCTTACACGAAGCTAATCAATGCATGCAAACAACGCGTGAAAAAGAAAAAAAAACGCAAATAAAGCATGGCCTCTGAGACGAGCACATCCACAGAAGTGGTCTCGGAGGCCGTGTAATTTTTGTGATCTCTAGAACATGGCTTTCGAGACCACCGTTTCTACGGTCCCCATCATCTCCGAGGCTGCAAAGGTTCCCCCGACCCGTTTGGAGCGCTGCGAACCGAAATTCAGCCGCTGGGGTCTATGGGAGTGTCCTCTCTTAACTTTTTATGTTACTCTATGCGTCAAGCACAAAGACATTTGCGGCGTGTTACGTGGCCGGTGTGGTGGTGTGCGCCGTCGACGATGCCGAGGATCGCATTCGATGCGACTATTGTGACGACAGTCCCAGCGCCCACAACAGGATTGCTGATCTCGGTAAGCAGAGTTTTGTTTTGTAGCCGTTGTGCGTTTTTTTTTTGTGTGCCCTGACAAATGCTGTTGCCTCTCGTATACAAGAATTAGGTAATCTAGTATTAAGATATAAATTTTGTGGCATTATTTTGTTAAAATTAGTGCTCACTTGCAATTGACGGACTTATCACGCGAGCACGTAATACTTGCTTTGCCTGCACGTGTGAGCTTAGCATCTTTTCGCAACGTTGTTAGGTAAGGAGTGTTACGTATCATGTTCTGGCTGATGTGGCGTTCTGCGGTGTAGTGTTTGTGCTAAAAGCGTTGTCCGCCCCAGGACTTATTCAAACCTCACTCTGGCGCACGTGAATGAAAAGGCGGCTCTGTGTTCTCTCGGTGGCACACTCGTGTGGCCCCTCGCGCTCTCCACGACCACCTTGTTCTTCTCATGTTACCGCGAGCGCAGTCGGAGAACGATGATGAAATGAGTGGATAAGCATTTACCAGTGTGTTCCTTCATCTAACAACCGAGTCTACGGCTGCAAAGCAAAATGACTGCTTCCGATGCGGTCCACCGAAGCATATATATGGTAGGAGAATCTGCGTGCATGTCTGAGCTGCTTGTTGCCGGTGTTATATGAGCACATGTATGCCAGGCGGCATATGGGCATGAGGCCAGTCGTCGGCTCTTAATCTGCGCTGTGGTTTTTGTGCGTACCTCGCCTCGGGAACACGGCTACGCGTGGCTACGCACCTGCGGAGTATCATTGCATCTAATCTGCTCACGAATCAATGCTGAGTGGTGCGAGAAGAGGGATATCGATGAGGTGCTTCGTGTCCTTTTCACGAATTGAAACGGGCTCGTCCGCGTTTGCGGAGCCGTGTTCAACCTCGGTGTGATTTGATTGACCGTGTGCTCCGTTTGTACAGTCCTCCAGGCTCATATACTGGTTGGCGTGAGCAGTGAATCCCTGCGTATTTATTATTAAAAAGGCACTGAAAAAAAAAAGAATTTTGCACCTTGGGTTTTCTGTTGCTAACGGCCCATTTATCACGGCTGGAAAGCTCGTTTACTTGAGCGTGGGATGGTTAATAATTGGAAGACTGTTCTAGTGCCCAGTGAAGTTTCGGTTTAAAAGAGCATTGAGTGAGGCGGGACCCAAAGTGCTTTTCGTGTAAACATAGCTGGTTACGTCAGCTCTCAAAACCGCGTTCACATGAGCACCGCATTGAAAACTCTTTTCAACCAAGGCTCCCAGGGTGCTGCTATAATCCCCTCTGGTATGTTGTAAATATATATGCTTCACCCCCCTTCCTTACATTTGCATTGCCGGGGCAAGGACGTCAGCATTTGTACACCCGTGCAAGTCCATTAAGGAGATGCCCCCCTCTTTCCGTTGCAGAGGTGTGCTAGAAAAGAGCGCTCGCTAGGATGATGACAGCTAACACGAACTCGGGAATCAGGTGGCCGTTGGTTGTTTACCATTAGACCAAGGTGGCGTTGATGTTGTGAAGTCTGGCGTTTCTCGTGCAGTTGCGCGACATGCACATCACAATTCAGTTTATTCATGTTCTAGCCTATACATAGTGTTCATGTGACGTCACAGACAGGTTCTCGGCGCTGGGTACCCAGAAATGGCGGCCACCGTGACTCATTATCTCATTAGAGAGGGTCAGTGCAGGGGAGGACACAGAGTCATTCTCTCCCCCGCGTTCTTTTGTCCTCCCCTGCTTTCTTCTATTCGCCAGCCGCGCCAAGGGTGAACACAGAGGAACGCGAGGGAAACCGGCACTAATCTGATGCCACAGTTTCTTGCTCCGCGCGTTCCAGTAAGAGTTCACGCAGCGTCTCAACCAGCTGGTACCCAAAGATGGCGGCCACGGTGACGTCAATGCACACTATGTATATTCACCGTCGATATTTTGTATATGATGCATGTGTCCATAAATATCTATCCCAGAAGTTATCTAGCCTGCAAAGTTATGTGTCAGGACCAGGGGCGGCGCCAGAATTTTTACACTGGGGGGGGGGGGAGGGGGGGGGGGGCACCCGCGCCAGGGGGGGCAGGAAGACGGGTAACTCTTGCATTCTCTTTTCACTATGTTTGCTCTTTGGGGGGGGGGGGGGGGGGGCATAGGGGGGCAGGCGAGAATTCTGGGGCCATTTCTCGCCTGCCCCCCCTATGCCCCCCCCAAGAGCAAACATAGTGAAAAGAGCCCCCCCCGTACCCCCCGCTAGCGCCGCCCCTGGTCAGGACTCTTTGAAATGGTATACAACTTTCAAAATGTACTCTAGATTATCAAGTAGCTCATCGTTATGCAAAAAATAAAAAAATAAACGTATTGATGGTAGGTAATATAGGATGCATGTTTTTCTTTTGTTTCGCTACATAACTAAAAAAAATTTTTGCGCATGACAAGAACCATCGCCTTCTACAGTAGTGCGATGTACTGAGCTTTATTTCCCTGTGTGCAGATTACTCTATCCTGAATAGGCTCCACCATATTTTTATGTTTTCATGCTCATTCCTTTCTACTGTTTTCCGCAGAGTGTCTTCATACGGAGGCATTCTCTGCAAAGGAAAATGCAGCGGCACCGACAGAAAAGAAGTAATACTGCTCTCTTGGAGGAATCCAGGCCAGAACTAACAAAAGAGGTGGCATTGGCAGAGTTGCAGGCAGGCTGCAATTTTTATTTAATTTTCATACGAGACAAAATACTCCCAAAGGACGTTTATGTTCTTTATCCTTCCATGTCAATGGGAGCCTTAATTGTTTTGTCATACTTGTATTTTTGTGTATTGCAGTTACCGGCTTCGAACAGCTTAAAAAGGGCCACAATCAACTACGAAAGGGTTTTGTGCCTCTTGAGAGCCATATACCAAGACCGCTGCCAACACCATGTAGACCCCTTGCCAAATTATTTTTTGGTGGAAGAAACTGTAAGTTTATACTTTATATCAGCGTTGATTTAAAACATCGTAAAGCATCTGTTTCTGAGCAGTGGGACAAAGTAGAGTTGTAAACTCACACAGGAAAATTAATCTTGCGGCGTTGTATTCAAGGCTCCAATGATTTTTCCTTACTCTCAAGGTTTAATATAACATAGGTCTAGCCGAATTACTTGTTTCAAATTCACTTTTTTAAGGCACGTGAAGGGAAAATAAGTGTTTTTCTTATTTTGTTGCTTCTGCCATAGCTTTGTGCTGAGCTCCAACTGAGCTTCGGATTCACTGTGGATGAAGCGGAACAACGGCTAAAAAAGGCGGCACAAGTTTTCTCCGAGAAGGAAGGAAGGGCAACTTCATTTTTAGAGCTCTCGAAGCACTTGCAAGGTTCGTCTGAGCACTCACTGATCATTGAGGTAAGTGATTTTTTTTCTCTGCCTAACTGTATTCGAAAAGCGTGAAAGACGCAGTATACTGATAAGTGCT
This sequence comes from Rhipicephalus appendiculatus, assembly GCA_030522465.1. Classification (NCBI taxonomy): domain Eukaryota; kingdom Metazoa; phylum Arthropoda; class Arachnida; order Ixodida; family Ixodidae; genus Rhipicephalus; species Rhipicephalus appendiculatus. The sequence continues at coordinate 10,031 of JALIZH010017151.1, read as the reverse complement.
CATGTGTCAAATGACGTGCGTAAAATAGACTTGGACGAATGCTGAATGTCTAGAAAATGGCTGCATTTAGTATAATAACACTCTTTTTTGGGTCTTTGATGATTCTAATTACAGGCTGCTCTACCGACAGAAATAAAAATTGCTGCACCACATGTATACGTATACAAGGACCAAGCTTGGGTGTATGGAGGCAGCAAAGAAGAAATAATTCACCTGAAGGAACTCAATATTGAGCGTGCCGTCGTCATATGCTTTCTCATTTACTACCTGAAAAACCTCATGTACCCATCTGCATTTTTGCAAACCCTGAATATGGTTCAAAAACTTTTAAGACCTCAAGAACCTATCCCACGTGGGCTTATTTCAAACCGATTGAAGTGTTTCTTGGCGCTTTTGAAGAAAAAAAGACGTCTGATCACTATATATGCAATTGGTTGGTCAAACTTTATTGCCAAAGATTATTTGGGCAGATGTTCAGAAGTTCTCATATAAATATTTTTCCGAGAAAAACTTTTCAGTTACGTATAGCTGAATTGCTGTATATTTTTTTTGCATTTTAAATAAAGTGCTTCATGCTTTTTATTTCTCTGACTAATTCGTTTAATTTGCTTTGCATCCGGACGAATGTCTGAGATCCTACGCTCCTGCATGAACTGTTCGGCTTTGTGTATGCCGAACAATTTCACATATTTCTCACAGAAATTACCATGCACACGCAGGCTTTATAAACATTTATTGATTAGAAAGTTTGTGTAACACTAAGCTAAAAAAGCATGGTAAGCCGATACGCCTGTCTTTCTTTCAGGGCACTTTTATTTTCCAGGTGAATGAAAGGAAAATGCAGTTTGCTGAATGGAAGGGATATGAACCCACAGCTTCTGCATGTCCCGTGTGATGTTCTTTCTCTAATGGAAGAGTTTTGCACGAGGCATGCAGAGGTTATATAAGGTTAATTCCATGCAGTGGTCTGCTGTATTTGTCATAAAAGTTACATTTGAAGGTTTACAGTATAACCTTTCAGTTTAGAAGTTTTTCAAATACCTATACGGACACAAACACGCTATACCTCTAATAAAAGTTACAATTTTAGAAGTTGCTAGGTACCTTTTGCTTTAAAGGTTTCTCTGTGACTTAGAAAACTACCGTGACCTATATGGTAGAAGTTACCATATTAAAAGGTAATGCATAACCTTTAAATTAGACAGATACGAATCTTAAAAATGTATGCCTCTACTAAAGGTTACGCGGTTAAGAGTGTAGGTAGGTAGGTAGGTAGGTAGGTAGCCACGTGTAGTGGAATGTACCCACTCCACGTGATAAAGATGGCGATGACGTAGTATAGTGGAATGTACCCACTACACGTGATAACGATGAAGTATAAGCGCGTTCCAGTATATTGGAATGTACCCACTACACGTGATAACGATGACGATGACGCTGATGACCATGAAGTATAAGCGCGTTCCAGACCACACATTCTCTTTCTGCCATGGATAAAAACGATCGAGCTTCGCCCACTCATCATCATTGACTTCGTGGATATGGCGTGTTTTTTTTTTTTTTCAGTGACAATGCGACATATTTTGTGCAACTTAGCAAGTTGTTCAAATAAAGCAATGCCAATCACCAACTTCACCATATCTTTCCCATCAATTTCGTTATCGTCCACGGCGATAAGAGCCAACGAAGTATACGCTTCATCGGAACGAATGGTTTGCTTGAAATAGAGAGAAAGGGAGGAGAGTTCGTCGTAGGTACGATTGTTTGAGCATGGAACAGCCAACAAAGGAAAGAAGATCGTGCAATACTGATCTTCACTGTTCTGAAACGTGCTGTTAGGTTCCTGGGGCTCTAGGCCGGTCGACGCTCGCGCGATAACCTTCAAATCACGCTCGACTGTACAAGTGTACACATGGCACCCGAAAAGGGATAATATATGATTGAAGGCAGGAAATGATCGTTCGTCCCGTTGTAGTGTTACTTCCGCGGGCGCAGGTCGACACGATGCCTATGCTACGACTTCGCAACAGGTGCGTGTCACACCAAACCATTTTTCTAATAATGTCCAATACTGCGAGCGGGATAAGCTTCGCGCCAACATGTGTACGACAGCGCCTGCGCGATCTTCGTACAAAGCTGCGTGACACTCGTATCCCCCGGGGCGCACCGCAATGTCGCTCGAGGCGCGGTGACAGCGGCGAGATTAATTATTTTGTCCGGAAAGCCACCGGCAGCTCTCCATCCAGTGCCTGTGGGCGGTGTAAAGGCTTCGCGGAACACGACAGCCAGACAGGCTGCGGTCGATGGGAGCACCACGGCTGGAGATGGGACAAAACAAAGTGTCGCTCGCTTTCTCCGCTGGACGTCCCCAGCGGTGTGGTCGAAAGAGCGAGTGCCAAGTGCACGCTGAGAGCTTTCCATGTGTCTTTGTCCCGGCTTTCTCAAGACTCCAGCCACGGTGACATAGTATCAAGTATCTGTTGCTTCTGTCATTGATACAAGGTGGATTTTGTCTCGTACAGAGGGACTGT
>JALIZH010017151.1:0-5000 GCA_030522465.1 Rhipicephalus appendiculatus | reverse complement strand
TTGTTATCCCATAGAACAAAAAGCAAGCGTGAAGGCAGCCACATCAACAATAATGCACGCATGGAAGCGCACACCTGTCGCATACAGCGTATATTGGCCCATGGTGATCAGCTGGACTAGACAATCACGCTAGCCAACCTGACGAGCGTGCACCCATAATAGTCAATCTACATATCATGAAGACCGCGTTATCTGCCTCGTGAGACGAAAAAATTCGGCGTGCGAGCATCGGCAGAGCGATTTTTCGGTTGGAACCCGCCCATATAGCGCCAGTCAGGCCACGCCGTTAAAACTGTGTCGACGTGTTTGTTTTCGTAATGGCCGACGTTGCGCACTTTAAAATGCATTTAGATTGAAAAGTGTTCTTAACTGACCAAACACGCGTGCTCTTTGTTACCGTTAATGAAAACCTAATAACATGATAACAGACAGATCGTTGCATTACATTGGCAAAATTCTGCAGCGTCTGCCACAAAGTACGGCGGCAAGAAACGATGCTCGCCGCGCCATTTGCAGAGCGAAAATCGTAGACCGTTCGCAGCCCATGTGAAACGAAATCACCATTAGCGGCGTTTGCGAGCACAGCGAACGGAGCAATCTTTTTGCGCCGCAATCACGGCATCTGAAACCGCCTTTGGGCGAGCTGCATTCTGACGTTGTTTGCCGACGACGTTAGTGGAAGGAAGCACCCTTCCCTACATGCCCGGTTTTAGGCTTGTCACACTATGCCTCATCAAAGAAATCTCTCTCAAAACACTGCATTCTTCGCTCCCCCCCCCCCCCCCGGGTTTCACGTTACTGGAGCTGAAACACCCTTCCGTACGTGCTTGGTCCCTCCCCAATTTTGTATCTACAATATTTGATTCTCCATAGACACCTCCTCAAACGTGGGAAGTGACCGTCAGCGGCAACACAAACGACGCAAAAAGATTCTGTGATGATGTCTCTCATGAAGTCACAGATCGCAAACGTTTGCGAAACCATTTTATGATATCGTGGCTTGATCAATACTGGAAAAATTCACCTACTACTCGGCCAATCCCCTGCATTGGGTATGAGCCATGCTCTGAGGAGAAGAAGAAAAGGTGGGACTATCCCAAAGGCATTGCAAAGCCACGTTCGGTGCAGAAGGCTTTGGGCAATATACAATTGTTTGAAAAGGAAAACGATGGCGTTCGCCTTCGAGTCGTCGTAGGGGTATGGATGAGCGACGTTATGAGGATTTTTGATGAAGGGTCTTCATCATCATCATCCTGACTGCGCCCACTGCTGGGCAAAGGCCTCTCCCATGTTCCGCCAATCAACCCGGTCCTGTGCTTTCTGCTGCCACGTTATACCTGCAAACTTCCCAATCTCATCTGCGCACCTAATTTTCTGTCTCCCCCTCACGCGCTTGCCTTCTCTTGGAATCCACTCAATTACCTTTAATGACCAGCGGTTATCCTGCCTACGTGCTACGTGCCCGGCCCATATCCATTTCTTCTTCTTGATTTCAACTATGATATCCTTAACCCCCGTTTGTTCCCTGACCCACTCTGCTCTCTTCCGGTCTCTTAAGGGTACAGAAAGGTAAATTAAGTCACTTTTTTCTCATATGCTCCATTTGAGCAACATGTGTGGCTTTACGGCGACATGTGCGTCTTGCCTGTCTTGCCGCTCGCGCTTGGCATTACGTGCACGATTTTCAGGAGCCATTACAGCAGCTTGTCTGTTTTTTTCGTGTTCTCCATTTTCTCGACATTTGTATTAACCAAAGGGGAGTAGTGCGATTCGCCCAGTAATTGTGTGCCGCGTACGTTGCTCCTTGGCGCTCGTGCGATCCCTTCTTGATTTCAAGCGGACCAGTGCTGAGCAGTGGGGTTTTCCAAAATTATTTGGCACTTAGGTTTCTGCCCGCGGAGAAGTCCTTCATTTCAGTAGACCAGTGGTGGGTAGCGGAGTTTACCCAATTTATGTCGCTCTATGCATCTTTACTCCATCTATCTGGTCTTGCCTATCTCCATAATGAGGTCGAACACACATGGGAGGACTTCCTTTTTGGTGGCGACTACCTGCTACCTCTGCATACTAGCTAGGGGCTTTCTGTTGTGTTAGTCAGTAATTGTTGACCGGGGCAACTATTCGCTGAGGTTCGATATGTTAATATTTCTTATTACTCTAAGGGTCGCAGCCACATCAACGCCTATGTTGTTTGGCAGTTGCCTTTAAGCTCAGTCTGGGTGGCCGAGGTCGCCTTTTTGTGAGTCTTTCATTCATTATGATGATAATTTACTGTTCAGTTCGTAACTCTGGTCTTACGAATGGCTTAGTTAAAGAAAATTCGCAGTTGTAAAGCAAAGGTCGTCTTGCTGTTGCCTGACCCGGCACCACCGCCATCCAGGGTGGTTCCTCTAAACTATGTAAGCTATCCACAATGCTCCCAGAGCCTCTACCTGCAACGTGCGGCCGCATCCACTAAACATCTCGCGTTAAATATGTCTTCCTTTTTTAGATGTGAAGCATCTTATGGCGAAGCTTAATCCGGTGGTGGTGGTGGTGGTGGTGGTGTGCCGCGTGCCCACCCTTACTGCGCATGCGCAAACCCTTTAAAAAAATAAAAATAAAAAACCTCCTCTCCCCCCTCTCTCTCCTCTAGGCATCCCTCCCCGCGGCAACCACACCCTCACTGCGCATGTGCCTCCCCCTTCTCTCTCCCCTCTTACACTCCCCCCTCTCTCTATCCCTGCCCGCGGCGTCTACACTCCCACTGCGCATGCGCGTCCCCCCCTCTCTCTCCTCTCCTACGCTCCCCCCTCTCTCCTCTACGCATCCCTGCCCACGGCGTTCACACTACCACTGCGCATGCGTGTCAACCCCTCTCTCTCTTCTACGCTCCCCCCCTCTCTCGCCTCGCGACGCCGACGCAGGCAGCGTCTGCTAGAGAGTTTCTTGGTTGAAAAAACCGACTGCTCGCGCTGCACAACCGTTCACTGGCCACCCCGTATTTATGGCAATGGATCTTGACCTCCAAGGTGGTGCCGGTGGCAGATTTCTCCTGTGCGTTGTTGAACGATAAAAATTCGCAGCGTGCGCGTTAACTAAAAGCGGAGTGCGGGTCTCTGTGTCCAGTCGGAGTCTTCTGTCTCTCATTGCCCATTAGCAGCGATTGGCATGTTCCAGTAAGAAACACTGCTCCATCACTGCCTGCTTTGCGCCTCCCCAGTTTTCTCTCCTGCGCAACGCTGCGATGAGCGCCAGCGTCAACGCCGCCGCCAGTGTAAGCGTTAGCGCCCGCTGCTTCACATCTACACATGGTTCCCTTTAGCGGGAGATGGTGTAATTTTTTTGTTTCTCTTCCAAGCACTTCCGGTCAAGGAATTGCTTCAGGATTTCTTTGTTATGTTTACTCAACCACTACGCTTCCCCGGGTGATACATGCTGATTTCGAAACAACCTTGCATTACTTCTTTTAAGCAGACTTCAGGCAACAAGAGATTTCATTTAATGAGGAATGCCGCCAAAGGTGGAAAAGTGCGTAGGACATATGCGCAAGGTCTTTATGAAAATCTACACAAAAAAGAACGGGAGTACAAATATGTTCTTCACGCTCATTGCTTAGCACTATAAAATGGCTTTGTCGTAAGCACGCGCTGCTATCGGCAGCACGCGACGCGAACTTTCCTGACAGGCGAGAGAGAAAGAGAGCAAAAAAAAAGAAAGCGAGCCAAATAAATGGAATAAGTACGAAAAGGAGGATTCAATGAGTGGATTTAACGGCCGTCATGAGAGGTTAAATGAGCCGGAGAAAAAGTAGAGAACGAGATGAGACAGGCCTGTCGCGCGAGCGAAACGTTTGCAAAGACTTCATTTCTTTTTTTTTCTCCCTCTATCTCTGTCTAGCTCATCGTCGAACGAGAGCAAAGTGCTATTTTCATAAAAGGAAGAAGCTTAACCCACCAATTTTCGGCTCGTCCTCTTTCCGCTCGCATGCGCTAAAGCAGATTTAAAGTTCGTTGCGAAACGCGCCACCCCAAAAAGTGTCGTAAGCGCCTTCAAAGTTCGCACCGCTGTCAAACTGCAAAACGAACGTTGCCCTATATACCTCTGCCACTTTCACATATCAAAAGAAGAGTAAACGGAAAGGGTCGAGTCGGAGATGTAAGGCTAAGCCGCTGGGTCCAGGGAAGTAGCATCTTCCCCACGGGCACACTGCGTAGAGCCTTTCAACACGCTGGCCACAAAACGTTTATCCTGATTTCGACGATTTCGTCAAGGCTTCGGCTTCTTGAAGCGTAGTTTACGTTAGGACGGTGACACCGGATGATGCATGGCTCACTGAGATGGCAGTCCTGTCCTTAAGGGTGGGGGTCCCTTTTTTTTTTTGTCGTCGTCGAGTTTGCGTAACGCGCAAGAGACCTGCGTCGCCGAAATGTTCTAGTGTGGGTCACGGGCCAGGGCGGCCGTTGTAAGGGTCCTGGACCAATTTTCCACGTAACCGTCCAATATTGGATGGTTACATGGAAAATGGAATATGATCCCAGTATCGGAGTGTATTGCCTCACAAATCGACTGCGCAAGAACATATCGAATCCGTAAAGATCAAGCGAAGTTACGTGATTTGTCGCACACTTTCTCTCTTCCTCGTCCCGACGAGCACGCTAGAAGATAAGCAGGGACGGATGGCAGGGGGGAAAGAAGTTACGTCAGTGTGCGCCATGGCCGTGATCGCGCGTGATGGAACGGGATCGCCCGTAGTGATTTATGTGTGCTACTGTGTAATGTTAGCAGACTACGCAGTGTGGCGCCGTTATACGTGGCAGCACACCGTGGCAAGGAGCGCATATGAGCCAAATGATTTATGTCAGTTACTAGCCAATAGCGTGCTACCTGCTCTTCGACGTCAAATAGCAAGCGCCGGCCGGCATCTGCAAAGAGAGTGAGCACAGGCCTCTGCATGAAGAAAGAGGGCGCATGATCAAATGGCAACTTCAGGCTCCGGTTCTAAACTCTTCTTGCCGCTC
>JALIZH010017150.1:0-17916 GCA_030522465.1 Rhipicephalus appendiculatus | reverse complement strand
CTGTGCTTTTGTTCATAGACGCAATAAACTTCATTCACACTCTTTACGTAGGTAGTTGATCCCTACAGCAAGACTGTGTTGGGTCCGATGGAAACTGGGGAAGTACTCTTTCAGTCCCCCCTACGTCATGCGTGGTTATTACAAAAACGCTGAAGCTACGAGAGACTTCATCGACCGTGAAGGCTGGATACACACAGGTAAGCTATGTAAACAAAACGTTTTGCCTCGAAATTCACGAAGTTAGGTTATTTTAAATAACAAGTATTAAGAGGGGGTGTTTCATAACTTAACCATTTGAATAATTAAAAAAAAACCAGGCCTACGTGGTACACGCAGCACACTAACAGCAAAAGCTGGAAAAGCAGCCTTTATAAAGCCTGCTGTAGACTTTCTTGGAGCAACTAATACAAGCACACACTTAATTTAGTACGCTACGCAATTAATCCATAAATAATTGTAATCTTTATAAAGGCTGGAATCACCCACTATGCCATTATTCGTCATTCTGCGGAGAAGCGTGGTGCCCGCTATACGTCCGTAAGGAATTATGTGTTACACTGTGCTGTGGCTGATGACGATGAAGAAATGTGGCTGAGCCCTGTGTAATAGGTTGGGAGCTTTAAACAACCCACTCATTACACATTTCACATTTTGTGACGCCTAGTGATTATTTTGGTTCTTACGGCGCTATATTGTATATGTCAACATGATTCCTTGAGCGACATGACGCCTTTATACGGTATTTTTTCGAATGAATTCAAGTACCGGCGGGGGTCTATGATAGCATACTCTTCAGCTACGCAGAGGGCACGGGTTCAAATCCCATCCAATCTTCGGTATTTTTTTTTCCCATTTCGCATGATAGCGGTTACGGACGGCAGACAACTACTCCTCCGACATCGGCTGTTGCTGTGATCTCATAACGGCTGTCGCTGTGAAAACAATTGTCGTGCTTGATTCGGCCCTGGTTTTAAATATTTCGTATTCACGAATGCGCATATTAAGCTGTTTTCGGGGAAACAACAGTCGCCAGGCCTGCGTGGATCGCGCATCGCAGTCCCAACGAAAGCTGGAAGAGCGCCCTTTCCAGAGCCCGAAGTGAACACTCTTGGGACAGTTAATAGAAGTACACTGGCAAGGCACCCAGCAATGTACCCATACACACATACACATGTGCCCTCTCTTGAGTCTGCGTATTGATTTTTTGCGTGACCGAAATCGCTGCCAGTGATCACAACCAACTAGCCCGCATTACCGTCTTGACCAATAGATCCGGCCAACCACTCGTAAATTTCGGCTTCGCAAATTAAGTGCTCTCACAAGGCATTTCTGTAGCTCACCTTTGCACGCCGCAAGATTCCCAGGTTCAGGCTTTCACCGTAGATGACGCTGCTCCTACGCAGCGCACAACACCAATGACAAGTAGTAGCTGTCATGAAAATGGAAACACAATCGCCGATGGTCTTCCGCCGGAACACGTTGAAGCCCTGAAACCGCATATTTTAGGTCTTTAGGGTAGATGTCCATTGTCCTCCATCGCATACACAAAGTTACAACCAAAGTAACAATAAACGAATAACTACCTGATGTGTCAATCATTTGATTGTCTCTATATTATTCTTGTTTATTTATTTATTTATTTATTTCATACTGCCCGCTTGCTTTACAAACCATAGGCAGGAGTAGATTGCACAAAAGAAAATGTTGAAGAAACTGTGAAAACAATTTCAAACAAATCTGTGAAACAAATCTCAAATCTGTGCTGTTTAAGTATTTACAGCATGTGAAACACAAGAAACAATAAAATATGGTAAACACACAAGATACAGCAGGTGAAAATACTGGCAAGAAAATACATACTAGATCACAAAGAGAAATAATGTCACTTAAGGACAAGTAATAATAACGACAAGGAAAAATATGACAAGAATGTAAAGTAGAGCGCATGCTCATACGGCGGTCTGTTCGGCAACAAAAAGGAGGGTACCTTTATTATTGCTGTTCTTTTAATATCGTACGCTATCTGGAAAGCGACAGATAGTATGGGGAACACCTTGGGTCAAAGATTAACGAGAGCGTGCACAAACGATGATAGGGTTGGGCTGTGAAGTAGATATTATGACAATGCGATCCATTCATGGAAGGCACGAGGAAAAAACGACTGTTTGAAGAAGTTGGTTCACAAAGAATATTCAATTAGCTTGAAAGAATGAGATCAACATGTAGGGCGCCGGCTACATGGTTTAACGTACAAATCCCTGTCTACATTAACATGTTCGCGGTGACTTAAGTATAGCATATTAAGCCTCTCTCGATAGCGTCGTACTTCTAGAGTTATTCGACAAGGACTTTCTTCGGCACCAAGAAAATTAGGTTCAGTTCGCGAAGAGTTTTATACTAATCTGCATAGGTCGAACATCTTTAGTTCACTTTTATCAAAAGTGCATGGTGCAAAGAGATAGGCTAACTGACTATAGCGCTTTTGATTGCCCCTAACTCAGGCGACCTCGGCTATTACGACAACGACGGCAGGCTCTTCTTGGCGGGGCGACTGAAGAACACCATGTTCCGCATGTCGAAGCACATCAATCCAGCCGAGATTGAACATTGTCTGTATGCCCACTCGGCAATCTCCGAGGTGGTCGTGCTACCAGTTCCAAGAGAGGACACTGACGATGACCCTGCTGCTATCATCGTCCTCAAGCAGGGCGTCGCTGGAGACCAGAAGCTGGCTGAAGAAATAAAGGCATTCGTAGCCGGTGGGTTCAAGCAAAACTAGCATTTTTTTTTAAATTTTCGCTACCTCCATGCCTTGCTCCTTATATTCGGTTACAAGTTAAGCAAAGATCTCAGCTCCGCCCTGAGCCATCACTGTCACTACCCCATAAAATTTGCATAAATTCTCCATCCATTAGCGATGACTCATTGTAGTGATGTCAAGCACTTCTAGAGTGTTTCAAATAGTTGACTCTCCCTTGCAGACATAATTTCGTGTCGCTAGTTTTAAATGAGAAACTCAACCTTTTGCTAGTAAATGTAGTCAGAGATTCTGACATCACTGCCCAGCCGAACGTAACATTTTAGTCAGCAACGAAAAACTTTTAAGCCTTAGTTTTCTTATTATTTCCATTAGTCGAGAAAAAGTACTGGGACTTTGAGCAGAAACAAGCTAGCAAAACTGTCTTTCACATGTTAAGGGCTGGCTCGCCGCGGTTCTGCGGGCGAAGCTTACATTTTTAGATGTAAACATCTTACGGCGAAGCTCAATCCGGTGGTGGTGGTCGTGGTGTGCGGCGTGACCACGCTTACTGCGCATGCGCAATCCATTTCAAAAAAAAGTAAAAATAAAAAAACCTCCTATCCCCCCAGGCATCCCTCCCACGGCGACCACACCCTCACTGCGCATGCGCGTCGCCTCCCTCTCTACCCTCCTATGCTCCCCCCCCTCTCTCCTCTAGGCATCCCTGCCCACAACGTCCACACCCCCCACTGCGCATGCGCATCCCCCCCTATCTCTCCTACGCTCCCCCCTCTTTCGCCTCGCGACGCCGACACAGGCACCGTCTGCTAGCGAGATTCTTGGTTGGAAAAACCGACTGCTCGCGCTGCACAACCGTTCACTGGCCACCCCGTATATATGGCACTGGATCTTCACCTCCAAGGTGGTGCCGGTGGGAGATTTCTCCTGTGCGTTTTTGAACAATAAAAATTCGCAGCGTGTGCGTTAACTAAAAGCGGACTGCGGGTCTCTATGTCCAGTCGGAGTCTTCTGTCTCTCATTGCCCATTAGCAGCGATTGGCATGTTCCAGTAGGAAACACCGGTCCATCACTGCGTGCTTTGCGCCTCCCCAGGTTTCTCTCCTGCGTAACGCTGCGATGAGCGCCAGCGTCAACGCCGCCGCCAGTGTAAGCGTTAGCGCCAGCTGCTTCACATCTACACATGGTTCCCTTTAGCGGAAGATGGTGAATCTTCTTCTCAGGTTATAGCTGACTGTAACTGAAACGTTTTCCAATTATTTACTTCTTTAACCAAAATCTTTTTTCCTTACGCAACAGTGCTTTCCCATGTGTACCCATTTAAGAGTTCTATATGATCATTACAGTTTTCTCCCTTCATGGCCCCGTATTCTCTCCGCAATGCCTTGATTCTCTGCTATTTTGCCCTGTCAATTTCCTCACTAAAGCGGCCCGCTGCTCCCACGAGTATTCAGACACGCACTTCGAGGTGTAGATTTTGGGCTAACTTTTACGTTAATTTCATATCCTGAGAGATAGCCCACCTAAAATCGAGAGACAATCTAGTTAAATATATGGGGAGATATAGTTTGGTCACCAGTAAGAAAAAAAGTTAAAAAGCTGTAGCGCAGCCACAGAAGGAGAATGCGCTTATATGCTCAATGCTCAATACGTTCGTCGTCAGAATCATCGAACAAGTCGTTCTCACGGTCAAACAAAAGGTAGACAACCTCCTCACGAAAAGCGTTTGACGTGGTTGGCAGGACAGGGGAGAAAGGGGGTCCGCCTAAGCAAGCTGCTCATGAAGCTGTCCGTCTTCGAATCCGCTGATGGCGGTTGATGTACCGCGCCCCTTGAAAGAGCTTACAAACGGAAGTGACGATGCTATTGTAAGGGTGGGTTATCCTTTAACAAGACTGTTTGCTGGCCTAGTTGGTATCTATCGGTGAGAAATCTTCAAAATCCTGCCAACGACAGGGGTGCAGTATCTTTCTGGGGTGGGTCGGGATTTCACGTTAGTTCTCGTCCGAGGGGAGAGAGTGAACAAACCTTTGTTATCACATAAGGCGGCACATTGCAAATGGTCGGGGCGCCTATTCCAGGGCTCCACTGACCTTTGCCATCATATCTTCCCGTTGGAGCAGGCCAATGCTGATCCTCACAGGCCAAGCTGGACAGCAGTGCCCCACATTGTTCCTCCGTGTTGTTCATGTTGCGGTGTTCTTCGCTGTGTAGTGTACACTCCCGCGTAATATTAAACAGAGTTGGCACGGTTCCACATGACGGAACGCGCCAACCTTTTCGCGACCTAGAAGCAAAAAACTTGCCAAAATGACCAAAAATTTTTTTTCATTTACTTTGTAGAGCTTTTTTCTCAATAAAACGGTACGATTATTTCAATGAAATAAAGTTTCTTTATTTTGCTAATTGCGTACAAAGAAACCGCACGCGCGGTATCAGAGGCGGCCATGCAATGAAAGGAGAGACACAGGAGGACGAGGAAGAATGAACTCTATTGAAAAAACATAGACTAGTGGGAACTATCTCGCATCGAAAAACACAACAGTGTATATGCACCTTTTCAAATTTTCACGACAGGGGGGACGCCATATTGAAATGCGCGCCGTCTAACGTGCAAGCTTGGCGAAATCACCATCTTGGGCTGCGCGTACTCGAACCGGCGCGTTATCCGTTGGTGTGAGATCCCTGCTAAAGCCTGTGTTCGCCAATTTTTCGTTTGCTTTGACTGTTTTCTTTGATATCGTCGCTGCCACTGACCTATTCGGCGCTGTCTGAACTGTTTAGCGGCGCGCATCGCGTTAGCGACGCAAGAATGAGCTTCGCGTCTGCGAACAGCAGTGCTTCGTCGTCGGTACCAGTAGCAGCAAGCGTAGTACCCTCAGCGATTTGCGCACAGACGGAATCACACTTGTCTAGAGCGGCGGAATGTGTGGCTGTAGACGCTGTTGTTGTCCGCAGCTGCTACCTCACGTTAGCTGCAAGTTTCCGTTCATGCTTGAATAATAGCAAAAGAACCTAGCATGCAGTATAACTATGTTAGGTAGCATTACAGCATCGGTATTTGCATATTTTTGCAGAAAACTGCAGCTGAAGCGGACGGCTGGGCGCTCTAGACGGGTGTGATTCCGTCTGTACCTTTTTTTGGTATCCAAGATGCAGCACGGGTACATTGTTCTCGTTGGTTTTCTTGCCGTCAACGAAGTTCCGTTAACAGAGGCGTGACGATTGCGACACAAGGAATTTTTTATAAATGCGAAGCATTTCTTAGCGAACTTCGGCGACTTTGAGCGTATCTATCTATCTATCTATCTATCTATCATCTATCTATCTATCTATCTATCTATCTATCTATCTATCTATCTATCTATCTATCTATCTAGCCGCCTACGACTTTGTGGCTCTCCTGGCCGTATCGTTAATGGGATTTATACCAAAATTTGGTATGGCCTAACATGACTGTATGACGAACACAAATGGCTGGTCATGTCATGAAAATCATGACTAACTTGTCATGAAAAGTATGATTTACATGCCACGCTCATGGCGCGCTCGCGGCCGTTTCGTTAGCTTGATATACACCAAATTTGGTATGGAGTGACATGACTGTATGACGAACGTAAATGACAAGTGGTAATATGGAAATCATGACTTGTCATGTGCGACATGACTTGCATGCCACGCTCATGGCGTGCTCGCGGCCGTTTCGTTAGCTTGAGATACACCAAATTTGGTATTGAGTGACGTGACTGTATGACGAACATAAATGACAAGTGGTAATATGGAAATCATGACATGTCATGAGCGACATGACTTGCATTTCACGCTCATGGCGCGCTCGCGGCCGTTTCGTTAGCTTGATATACACCAAATTTGGTATTGAGTGACATGACTCTTTGACGAACATAAATGACAAGTGGTAATATGGAAATCATGACTTGTCATGGGCGACATGACTTGCAGGCCACGCTCATGGCGTGCTCGCGGCCGTTTCGTTAGCTTGATATACACCAAATTTGGTATATCGCGACGTGACTGTATGACGAACATAAATGACAAGCCGTTATATGGAAATCATGACATGTCATGAGCGACATGACTTGCATTCCACGCTCATGGCGCGCTCGCGGCCGTTTCTTTAGCTTGATATACACCAAATTTGGTATTGAGTGACATGACTCTATGACGAACATAAATGACAAGTGGTAATATGGAAATCATGACTTGTCATGTGCGACATGACTTGCATGCCACGCTCATGGCGCGCTCGCGGCCGTTTCGTTAGCTTGATATACACCAAATTTGGTATTGAGTGACATGACTGTATGACGAACATAAATGACAAGTGGTAATATGGAAATCATGACTTGTCATGTGCGACATGACTTGCATGCCACGCTCATGGCGCGCTCGCGGCCGTTTCGTTAGCTTGAGATACACCAAATTTGGTATTGAGTGACATGACTGTATGGCGAACATAAATGACAAGTGGTAATATGGAAATCATGACTTGTCATGTGCGACATGACTTGCATGCCACGCTCATGGCGCGCTCGCGGCCGTTTCGTTAGCTTCGAGATACACCTAAATTTGGTATTGAGTGACATGACTGTATGACGAACATAAATGACAAGTGGTAATATGGAAATCATACTTCATGAGCGACATGACTTGCATTCCACGCTCATGGCGCGCTCGCGGCCGTTTTGTTTAGCTTGATATACCAAATTTGGTATTGAGTGACATGACTGTATGACGAACATAAATGACAAGTGGTAATATGGAAATCATGACTTGTCATGTGCGACATGACTTGCATGCCACGCTCATGGCTAGCTCGCGGCCGTTTCTTAGCTTGAGATACACCAAATTTGGTATTGAGTGACATGACTGTATGGCGAACATAAATGACAAGTGGTAATATGGAAATCATGACTTCTCATGTTCGACATGACTTGCATGCCACGCTCATGGCGCGCTCGCGGCCGTTTCTTAGCTTGAGATACACCAAATTTGGGTATTGAGTGACATGACTGTATGGCGAACATAAATGACAAGTGGTAATATGGAAATCATGACTTGTCATGTGCGACATGACTTGCATTGCCACGCTCATGGCGCGCTCGCGGCCGTTTCTTTAGCTTGATATAACCAAATTTGGTATTGAGTGACATGACTGTATGACGAACATAAATGACAAGTGGTAATATGGAAATCATGACTTGCCATGTGCGACATGACTTGCATTGCCACGCTCATGGCGTGCTCGCGGCCGTTTCGTTAGCTTGATATACAGCAAATTTGGTATTGAGTGACATGACCTGTATAACGAACATAAGTGGCAGGTGGTAACATGAAAATCTTGGCGTGCATGTAATCTACAATGCCATTTACATGCCACGCTCATGGTGCGCTTGCGTCCAGTTCGCTAGCTTGACATACACCAAAATTGGTATATCGCGACGTGACTGTATGACTAACGCAAATGACAGGTCGTAACATGTAAAACATGACATGCATATTATGTACGGCATGATTTGCTCCTTCCTGGCTGCTTCGCATTACATCGATTCCCACAGTGCGTGGGATCTGCCGGCTTTTTTTCGATTTACTGACGCCATCCACTTCTTTCACAATTCAGGCGACGACGGAAAGTGATGCAGCGCGAACATATCACACCTGCACTCATCGCGTGCCGTACTGTGCTGCAGACGCACGACTACACCTAAAATGTTCCTCTTGCGCCGATTGTTCGTGCACCCGTACATGACAATGATGGCCAGATGATCTGCTCTTCGAATACGCACAATTTCCTGCCGTGACAGTCACTTTTTATCGGAGAGAGGCGCCTATTACACATACTACATCCAAGCGTACCAAGCGTACGCGTACGGCATGCGCCGCCCAAAGCACGATGGGAACACTGAGAACATACCCTCGACCCCTGCATTTCACTGGTTCGAGGGTGCTCCTGTGAAAAGGTGTATAGTCGTCATTGGTTTCGCACGGAAACCAGTGAAGACCTATACTCGTCATACTTGTGTTTCTTGACGCTAGATGGCCACACTTTTCCATGTTGGGACACTTGTGTCCCGGCTTTCGTTTTATTGCCATCCTTCATTGTAATGTCAGGCGGTGAAGGCACCTTCCAGTTATATTATTCTGCGCGATTACTGAAATGAAGGAAATTCAATGAACTGCAAGAATGTTATCGTTTTATTCAGAAAATAAAGAAAGCTCTACTAATTGAGGGAAAAAAAATCTTTTCGGTATTTTGGCACGTTTTTCTTCTTTTCTTTAGGGCGCGAAACAGTTAAATCGCATTACATGGTGGAGTACACATTATTGAACGTTTGTAGTGACTGCTTAGTTATCATTTCGATGCGATGCTAACATAGGCGTGCGCAGGGTTCCCGTTCAGGGGGGGGGGGGAGGGTTCGTCGCAGCGCCCCCCCCCTCCCTTTTAGGTCAATGTATGGGGCCAACTTTGGCGCCCCCTCTCTCCAAGGTTAGTAGGGAGGGCGGTCGCCCCCCTGCCCCCCCCTCGTGCGCACGCCTATGGATGCTAATGTTCACTGCCAATGGTGATCTGGGGTGGGTCGGTATTCACCGTAGACGATCTTCTTGCAACGAGATGCCCTTGCAAAATTGATGCTATCAAACATTATCAAGGCTACTTCATTCTTTCTTGAGCGCTACTCGGTATAGATTGCACTTTTCTGTTTCTTTTTTTATGTATACGCAGAACGGCTGGCACCATACAAACACCTTCACGGGGGGAGTGTTCTTCGCAGACTGCATCCCTAAGACGAGCTTCGGGAAATTTAAAAGGCGGTTGCTGCCCGACATGCTGAAATCGCTCAAGAGAATGGACAATCCATCAACCTAGGAAAAGATGTGTTTTGGACTATGCTGTGGCGGCATAAACCTTCACTGTGACAACTAATCGAGCAAGATTCAAATAAATCACTTGCTACCCGTGCTGTGCAGAGAGTATTCTACGCTTGCTGTTGAGAAAAATAGTAACTTTTCTCAACATTTTTCTTTAGTGATGTTTTTCAAGAAGAAACATGACTAAAGCAAACTGCAAAAGCTTAGAACATCTCGTTCCATGTCTTACGATTTCGTCCCAGTTGTACCGCGTAAAAGGGAACTGCGCTATTTCGCCTGCATTGGTCATACAAGTGCAAGGGTTTACATAAAATGGCATCAAGTACGGCTTCATTGGACTGCACAAGTTATTGCACAACGTGGATGTAACATCACACAAGCAAAGGTATAATTTAGGGCGATCAGTTTTAAAGTTTCCGCAGTGATCCTTAGGAATTTACGAAGACACGTGCTGTGAGACTCTCACACCTATAGCGACATATTCATATAAAAAAATCCATGCATCATGGTACGTATTTATTACCCATCGTGGTCCCACGAGATCATGTATGAAATCTTGTATGTTCATCGACACACACACACAGACACACACACACATATATATATATATATATATATATATATATATATATATATATATATATATATAGTTGATATCAAGAAGAAGAAATGGGCCGGGCACGTAGCACGGCGGCAGGATAACCGCTGGTCATTAAGGGTAACTGACTGGGTACCAAGAGAAGGCAAATGCGTGATGATGATGATATTTATGGTTTTATGGCGCAAGGGCCATTTGTGGCCAAAGAGCGCCAAGCCAATGTGAATTATGCAAACAATGATGAGCGTAATGACTATGGGTAAATGTAAGATGGCTGTAAAATGGCCTAAAATACTGCACACTAAAATGGCGTGAAACATATAACCATTTAAAACCATGAGAGTGACGTGAAGTGTCTGCAATAAGCCTAAAAGCTGTAGAATGAGAAAAATACTAAAAGCTGAAGTGTTGCTGGGCACTGCAGTCTCAAGATCCCTTGCTTTGCAAGTGGCCGGAGACGCGTGCATTTAAGATGTCGTTCTCCCGTAGAGACGTCCTCGTGCAGAGGACGTGCTACGGATGCCTTTCACAAATAACTTTGAGTGCCGGCATCTTTAAGGAAATCTAATAGCGAACGCTGGTGAAAAAATGCGTCATGTCCTAAAAACATAGCGGGATGAAGGGGAATATGCTCCCGATATGCCTTTGAAAAGTGTCTTTTTCTTTGAGACTCGAGTTCGCGACACTGTATTAAGACATGAAGCACGGTCAGTGCCTCCCCGCGCTTACTACAGCTGGGAGGTTCTTCTCCAGTCAAAAGATAATTGTGCGTACCGTAAGTGTGTCCTATTCTCAGTCTTGAGAGCAGGACATCAATTCGTCTAGATTTTTGTAGTGGGTGGCCAGTGCTCTATAATTCTCTTAATTGAATAAAGCTTGTTGTGGATCTGGCCATCCCACAAGCGCTGCCAGTACATTCTAAGCCTGTTACGTACATAAGGTTTCATGTCCATCACTGGAACAGTCATATATGGTGTGTCAGTGTTTGATAGCGGATGCGGCAAGCTGGTCAGCCAGCACATTTCCCTCTATATTACGGTGCCCTGGCACCCAGCATACTGTCACATGCTGGCCAGAAGCGTAAATAGAGCACAAGAGAGAATATAGGTCTATAATGACTGGATTTCTGTGTTTGCAGTATGACCTTAAGGCATTCACAACACTCAAGGAGTCTGTGTATATGACAGCCTTATGTACTTCCGATTCTTTTATGTGTTTCACAGCAGACAATAATGCATATGCTTCAGCAGTAAAGATGCTTGTGTTAGGGTGTAAAACATCAGATTTAGAAAAAGATGGGCCCACGACTGCATAAGACACGCCGGCATGCGACTTAGAGGCATCGGTGTAATATTCTAGGCAAGAGTATTTAAACTGTAGTGCTAAAAAGTGCATGGGGATATGGGTTTCTGGTGCATGTTTAGTAACTTCCACGAACGACGTGTCGCAGTCTACAGTCTTCCACAGCCACGGCGGGAAAGGTTCAGGAGGAGCCGTTAAGCGATACTCAAGCAGTGGAGTATCTATGTCAGCACACAGCTTCCTCACACGAAGTGAGAATGGCTCTCTGACTGTTGGTCTGTTGTGGAACAACGTTGCGGATGCCGTATCATTGATGGTGGTGTAACAAGGGTGGTCTTTGTTAGAGTGCACATTAAGAAAATAATTTAAGGCACAGTATGAACGCTGTAGATGAAGAGACCATTCATTCGACTCGACATAGAGACTTTCAATCGGGCTCGTTCTGAAGGCACCGGTGGCGAGGCGTATGCCCAAGTGATGGACAGGGTCGAGCATCTTGAGTGCGCTGGGTGTAGCCGACTGATAAACTACGGCGCCGTAGTCTAAGCGAGATCGAACGAGGCTCCTGTAAAGATTCATGAGGCACTTCCTGTCACTGCCCCATGATGTGTGTGACAAAATTTTTAGGATGTTCATTGTTTTCAGGCATCTAGCCTTGAGATACTTTATATGGTGGACAAAGGTCAGCTTTGAATCAAGTACGACACCTAAAAATTTTTGTTCTACATGTAATGCTAAGCGCTGGCCATGTAGTTCAATAACTGGATCTGGAACCAAGCCTCTTTTTCTTGTAAAAAGGACTATTGAACTTTTCTGCGGATTTAGCCTGAACCCGTTCTCATTTGCCCATTTTGATATATTGTTTAGGCTCAGTTGCACGTGTCGCTCGCAAACTGTCAGATTGCACAATCGGAAGCCTACTTGCACATCATCAACATATACAGAATAAAACACATCTCGTGGAATTGATGATCGCAGGGAGGTCATTTTTACCATAAAGAGGGTACAACTAAGTACGCCACCCTGCGGTACTCCAGTTTCTTGAATGAATACTCCTGAAAGAGCACTACCAATCCGGACACGGAATGTGCGGTTCGATAAGTAGCTCTCAATGATATTAAACATGTTCCCACCGACACCCATTCTGGACAAATCACGGAGAATCCCATAGCGCCACGTCGTGTCATATGCCTTTTCAATGTCTAGAAACACGGACAGAAAGTACTGTTTATGCACAAATGCGTTCCGAATGTAGGCCTCTACACGCACGAGGTGGTCAGTTGTCGACCGTCCTTCTCTAAATCCGCACTAATACGGGTCGAGGATGTGATTAGATTCGAGGTGATACAATAGGCGGCGGTTTATCATTTTTTCAAATACCTTGCAAAGGCAACTCGTAAGTGCTATTGGACGATAACTTGTTACCAAGGAGGGGTCTTTGCCCTGCTTTAGAATAGGAACAACTATGGCTTCTTTACACGTGAGTGGAATGTGTCCCTCGGTCCAGATATTGTTATAAATTGCGAGCAGTGTCATTTGCGTGTCTGGGTGTAGGTGTTTGATCATGTCATATACAATTCTGTCAGGTCCCGATGCCGAACTCTGACATGAAGTTAGTGCATTTCTAAACTCAGCCATGCAAAAAGGACTATTATATGGTTCATTCTGGTGGCATTTACGATCCAGTCGTTTGCTTTCTTCTCTCTCTTTGTATCTCTGGAAAGATTGCGAATAGTGCATGGAACTAGAAATGCGTTCAAAATGCTCTCCCAGAGCATCTGCTTGGTCTTCCAAGGTATTTCCCTCGCGAGTCACAAGAGGCAATGGTTGGGATTGCCGCCCATTTAGCCTATTCAGATTGTTCCAGACTTTTGCTTCTTGGGTGTACGAATTTATACCCGAAAGAAACCTCTGCCAGCTTGCCCGCCTTGCCTGTCGTCGTGTGTGCCTTCCCTGAGATTTTATCTGTTTAAATTGAACAAGATTTTCCGCCGTTGGTTATTTGCGCAGGATACCCCATGCCTTATTTTGTTTCCTTCGCGCCTCTTTGCAGTCATCATTCCACCAAGGAACTCGTCTTTTCCATGAATGACCACTCGATTGCGGAATAAATTTTTCTGCTGCATCTAAAACAAAAGTGGTAAAATAAGTAACGGCATCATCTATGCTAAGATCATTGATAAAATCTTGTGACAAACATGTAGATTCTTTAAAACGCTCCCAGTCTGCTGCTTCCAGTTTCCATCGGGGAGCATGAGGCGGGTAGTCTTGTTGCTCCTTCAAGTTCAATGTTAGTGGGAAAATGGTCGCTTCCAAAAGGATTTTTGATGACATTCCATTCCAGGAAAGGAAAGAGGACTGCAGAGCCAATGGCGAGGTCAATTGATGAGTATGTCTTGTGTGATATATTGAAGTACGTTGGTTCCTTTTTGTTGAACAGGCATATATCTGAAGTTACCAAAAGATTTTCTACAAGACGGCCTCTTCGATCACAGCGCTAGTCTCCCCATAAGGTATTATGGGCATTAAAATCACCTACGATAATGTAAGGCTCTGGAAGCTGGTCGATGAGGCTGTACAATTCTGCTCTGTTCAGCTGGTAACTAGGCGGTATATAAATAGAGCAAATTGAAACCAACTTATTAAATAAAATTGCACGGACTGCAACCACCTCGAGGGGCGTTTGAAGACCAATATGATGGCAAGGAACAGATTTATCCACTACTACCGCGACACCTCCCGATGAAGCAGATGCCTCATCACGGTCTTTCCTATAGACGGCGTAACGCCGAAGGAGATTCACCTGTTTTGAGTTTAAATGTGTCTCCTGGACACAGAACACCTTCGGCTGGTAGTAGCATAGGAGTTCACTTATGTCGTCTAAATTGCGAATTAAGCCCCTGATATTCCAATACATTATTTGGGTCGACATATTCGCACAAAGTATGGTGTTCTGTGGAGGAGGAAGGTAATTCAGACTCTGTGCTCAAGGGTCCCTTATCAGGACCCCTGATTTTCTGCTTTTCTTTTTTGTTGCGGTCGACAGAACTACGCCGTTCTGTCGGCACCGATGGCGCCGGTGTAGTGTCCATTGCCTCGCGGGAGGCACTGGACGCCCGCGCATGCAGGCTTTTTGTTCGAGTTTCGGGCCTCGCCTGGTGAGGCGAGGGCTTGAGACCCGACGGCCCTGCGGTCGCCGGGCTCTGGTCACGAGTTGGCGGAGTAGATTTAACTACTGCCGCCGTGGGGGGCAGGTGCCAAAGCAGACGGCTCGCTCTGCGCAGGCCGGGCCAGTGGCGGGGGGTCGGTGCGACGTTGCCCCCCTGACGCGCCGCATCCGCATATGTTGTGCCGTAGAATGGTGAACACCTCTTTCTTGCTTCCTTAAAAGAAATGCTTTCCCTGACTTTCAATGAAATGATATCCTTCTCTTTTTTCCATATGCAACAAGACCGTGAGTATGCTGGGTGCTCACCACCACAGTTAACACAGCGAGCTGCAGCTTCACAGTTGTCAGAAATGTGGTCTGTTGACGCAGACCTGGCACAAGTAGATTGTCCTCTACAAATGTTGGAGCTGTGGCCGTATCGCTGGCACTTAAAACATCTACGAGGGTTGGGTATGTATGGCCGGATTCTCAGTTTGGTGTTGCCTGTAGCTATAGTCTCCGGAAGTTCGCTTGAGCCAAATGTCAAGATGATGGGCTTGGTTGGCTTTTCCTGGTTGTCCCTTCTTATTTTTATTCTTTGCACATTGACCACATTTTGTTCCTTCCAGCCATCAAGAAGTTCTGCGTCAGAGAGGTTCAGAAGATCGTCGTCTGAAACGACACCTCGAACGGTATTCATCGATCGATGTGGGGTGACTGTGACAGGAATGTTGCAAAATGACTTGAGGTTGGGAAGATTTTCGTACTGTTTGATGTCTCGAACATCAAGCAGCAGATCACCACTGGCCATCTTAGATGCCTTGTATCCTGGTCCTAGTTTGTCAGTCAGGGTTTTTGCTACCAAAAACGGAGATATCGTTCTTGCCTTTTCATCTGAAACGTCACTGTGGATGACATGATATTTGGGGAACTGTTTAGGGTTATTTGTAAAGAAATTCACTGCTGCTTCGGTCCGTACCCTTTTAAGGCTACGATCAGATTTCAAAAAAGGTGCGCTCAACATAACATGCCCTGTTTTATTTCGGCGGCGGTGCCAGCCACCCACCGCCGAGCCCAACAAGGGGGCGTGGGAGGATGTGTTGCACTAACCCTACCAACGCCAGCTGTACACCACCACTATAACCTAATATGGTGAGCCAAGGTTGGTCATCCACACAAGGTTAACCCTCGCCGCCAGGAAAAACGGAAGTAAATTGAAGAGAGGAGAGGACAGGAAAGAATAAATGTGAGGGAAAGCCGCAGATGTAGGGAGGGCGAGACAGGAAAAGGCGACTGCCGATTTCTCCTGGGTGGGTCAGCCCAGGGGTGCCGTCTACGTGAAGCTGGGGCCAAAGGGGTGTGTTGCCTCTGCCGGGGGGGCCTTAAAGGTCCAATCACCCGGCGTCGGCTCAACCCCCAGGATCCCCTTTTCCCCGGACACGGCTCAGCCACGCACGGCAAGGCGTGGGAGGGGGGTAGAAACCCCCCCCGTTAGCTCGGGTCCGTGGTGTCGCCACACACCAAACGCCTGCTTTCGCAGACGCCCCTGCGGGGGCAAATGCGTGAGGGGGGAGACAGAAAATTAGGTGGGCAGATGAGATTAAGAAGTTCGCAGGTATAACGTGGCAGCAGAAAGCACAGGACCGGGATTATTGGCGGAACATGGGAGAGGTCTTTACCCTGCAGTGGGCGTAGTCAGGCTGATGATCATGATATATATATATAGCAAGAATTTATCACCCCAGGCTTTTCCTGGCTACGCTGCGCCGTCCGGTGTCGATGCCATCACGCTCGTTCAGTTGTGCACACAACTTAAAACAGAATCAGGCTCCACCGCGACATCCTGTTCGCGCAGGATGCGATAAAATATAGCCAGTTGCGCGCAATGTTTTGTGCATGCTTTATGCCGAAGCAAGGATGTGAAATTCACCGCGGCCTACGCAAGGGAACGACATCGTTCGTCATTTTAGCCGTTCCACGGTCAGCGATATAGCTGAGGCATTTCGGGTGCGCCATTTTCGCCGTCCTTAGGAAAGGTAAGACAACTCCCATTTCGTAAGATTTCCCATTTCGACAACACATCGGTTCGTTTGTGCAACACTGCACCCAACAAAGAATCCTCGTGGTGCAACTTAGAGGGGAAGGTGTGCTTGTTGGTTAATGGCTTAATTATTGCAGCATGGATTTCTTGGCCCACATTCTTACGGGAGAAAGCAAGAAGCCTAGCGAACGTCTATGTATTTTTGTTTCAGCTGAGTAGCTAGTTTTGCATGGCACATGGAGTTAACTAGGTATTACGTGGAGCTTACTGTACTGTTTACATGACAACGCTAAAAAAATCTTACACGTATTGCGTATAACTTTATCAATAAATGTTGTGGTTTTGCCTCCCAAAACCATGATATGATTATGAGGGACGCCGTAGTGGAGGGGTCAGGAAAATTTGACCGCCTGCGGTTCTTGAACGTGGCACTTTATCTATAGGCACGCGGGCACCTAGGATTTCTGCCTCCATCGAAATGCGTGGCGGGTATAACTCTACCTATAGCTTTTGTTCCCATAAGGCCTGACCACACGTGCGCGTTGCAGCGTGTCAGCGCGTGTCTTTCTGACGCGGCGTCGCGCCCTCTCCCCATTGGAGAGAAAGGGCGCGCAGCTTCGCGTAGCCGGGCGCCCTCTCTCTCCATAGGAAGAGGGCGCGACGCCGCGTCAAAAATCCACGCGCTGACACGCTGCAACGCGCACGTGTGGTCAGGCCTTAAGGCCTACAGTGCGCATGTGGCAATGTGAAGGACGGAAGGAAAACAAGAGAGCGGAAAGGCAGGGATGTTGATCAGTTTGACATAACCGGTTTGCTACCCTGCAGAGGGGGAAGGCATGGGGGAGATTGAAAGAAGAGTAAAGAAAAAGAGAAAGAGGAGGAGCACACACGCACACACGTAACGTCACAGCGCAGAGCGGCAGTCCTTTGCAGTATACGGCATCATTTAAAGTTTACAGCCGCTCGTGCAAGTTTGTTGTCCTCAGGAATTTGAGCAATGCCTTGGTTGATTGAATTCTCGATGGCTGGAGAATAGTTTCGAGCGTCATCGTTCTGTTGTCGAGACGAGCGAGGGCGGATGAGAGGGATCGTCTCTGCACAGCGTAGCGAGGACAGTCGCAGAAGATATGCTGCAGTGACATCAACAACGTAACATATTGTCATATCAGGAGCGTGTGAAG
>JALIZH010017149.1:0-58028 GCA_030522465.1 Rhipicephalus appendiculatus | reverse complement strand
CATGTGTTTTTTGCGTTCATTAAGCCCTGTATTTTCTAATGAGAATAAGCGACAAAAAAAATTTGGGTGCAACACACATCTTCCCCGGACTCTGCTGCTGCCGTTCTCGGTGTACTTTTCCCTTCCACATTAACGCGATAGCGTTAAAGAGCTCGTTTCGCAGGAATTCCGGCGTCAGTGTCGGTGTCGTTGGTTGTGACCGAAAAAATCATGATCTTGTCCGTGACCGAAAAATCGAGAAAGATGCATATAAAATAAATATAAAAATTTTCGGGTCCGAGTGAGGATCGAACCCGGGTTGTCTGCGTGGCAAGCAGGTGTTCTACCACACAGCCATGCCTCTGCTTGGAAATACTGTGAAAATAACTTCCTCTGCTTGGAAATGCAGTGAAAATAACTTCCATGCTTCGCAAACGCAAGCGCCCTTTATATAGGCGTCGCAATATAACATGTAATATCCCAGGAATATTGCGTGGTACAAGCGTACATTGCCATCGGGCGTCAGAATATGTGTCTATCATAACGATTCCATAGTTTAAAGCCAGCCACCCATTACAAACGGCACACACCATACTGCGCGTATTCCCTTAACACCACGTAGTGGGTGCATAGCGAGTTCGAAAACATTTCCCATCTTGCCGCGCATAATTTCTCCTGGTTTTAAAGCATACTACCCATTACATAGTATGCACTAAGTGATTGAAGTACGCACTAGGGACGGGATATCGCTATCGCGTTCAACTCTTAAAGGCGAAGCTTAAGGGTCCCTCAAATTTTCAGCTTAGCCTTGCTTCACCAACATTTGCAAGCAGGAACTACAGGACATTGTAGACTGCAACGTCGCAGTAAATGTGGGGATCATGCTGAAAACATTCCGAAAAGAGCGATAAGCGGATAGCATTCCATTGAATATTTTCATAGAAAAACAAATGGAGCCTCAGCATGAAATTTTTCTTATTGAACTGCCAAAAATAAAGGTATTCGCCGGCAAGCCGTTATGTGGTGGACCCATGTGCAGTTAACCTTCAATAAGGAAAGGGTCCTTTTG
The DNA here is from genome assembly GCA_030522465.1 of Rhipicephalus appendiculatus. Classification (NCBI taxonomy): domain Eukaryota; kingdom Metazoa; phylum Arthropoda; class Arachnida; order Ixodida; family Ixodidae; genus Rhipicephalus; species Rhipicephalus appendiculatus. The sequence continues at coordinate 56,980 of JALIZH010017149.1, read as the reverse complement.
AGTGAGAAGCTTTGTCGCCTGAATGATGCAGTGCGCAAACGTCACTATTTGATTGTCTCTCTTTAAAATGTACTACAGATAATGCTGTGTTACTAGGATGTGTTTATACGCTTCTATAGTGATCTTGCTTTCAAAATATTCATGGGCAATTTATAGTTCCTCATATGAAGTACTATTCCGAGAACTCTGAGTCAGCTCATGATATACTCATTAGGTGCGCCTCACATAAACGCAAAGACAACTAAGATCGACACGTAGGAATCTTCCATTAAAGTGGCACTTAGGTTTCAGCGTGTCATACCTGCGATTCTGGCGTCTGCACTGCTATACGAAGTAAATAGTAATAAAAAAAGCGAAATACTTACGAGAAATAGGTGGTGGTCTTGATCCTTTTTTGATTTTAACTCTTGCGTATACTGGATTACCTATCACGTGGACAAAATGTAGAATAATCGCAATTTAAATACATTTCGATAATAGGCGTTTCACGTTCAAAGTAGAGTTACCGTTTTAAAAAAATGAGCAGCAACGGGAAAGCAGTGAGCTGCCAAGGAGGAGTGCGCATGGACACCAACCACAACAAGCGTCTTCTTCGTTCCTCTACCGGTACCCGTATTTGTCACTACAACCACTCCCCGGGGGGGAAAAGGAGCTATCCTAGTAACCTATTAAACAAGTAGTACTGGTGGGTCGTAATGAGGCTTCAATCGGTCGACATGAACAGTCTCGCACCCGGGATTTCATTGATCCGCCGATGGCTGAATAGGTTCAATAACGTAGTTGACCGTTGACGGCTGGCGTAAGAGCGGGTAAGGACTCCCATACTTAGACTTGAGCTTTGCGCAAATGCCAGGAGCAGATGAGGGCACACGGAGCCGGATTGTTCCCGCTGAATGTTTCGAAGGAGCTAAGCTTCTGTCGTGAGTGTTTCTGGTGGGCCCTGTCGTGCGGGGTATACGAACGTGCGAATATCCATGAAAGAGGGAGCTGCCAGAAAATAAAGAAGGAAGAACTGGGAGAATCCCGTAGTAGATTAAAGAGCGCTGTTGTAAGCATAAGTAAATTATGGCACTGTACGACCTAAGTTTGTGTGGTCATCGCAAACATACATAAAGAGGATGTCGCCGAGCGTGCAATTAAAGTTCCCGGTCATCGCTTTGGCTTGCGGAAGATTTGTGGGAGTACTTCAATGAACTATGTCTTATTCGCGGAGGAGAGCTTCTACGGCTTCCGGTGAGAGGCACCATTCGCGGTCTCTGAGAAGTGGCATGTCGTGCTCTTCGGCACAACATCCCGAAAAACGAGGTTGCGAAGGATGAACAAGCCGACGTCACGTGCTATGGATTTTGTAAGCGTCGAAGTTTCAGCGTATCGCGTAAGGTGATGAGCGACGATGACCCAGCGGTTACGATACCTGCGGTACGGACCGTACAAATTTGTTCCGATGCGGTCGAAAGGCCGACATGAACAAGGCAGTGTTTGGGGGGTGCCTTTGGTTAAGTGAAGAGCGGTACATTTCGCGCCAGTAGTAACGAATACGGAGGTCTCCATGTACCTTCACCACACCAGCATGACCACACTGCGGTCATCGTGCGCTTGAAAGGAGGCGCAGACATCCGAACGTAGATGGCGAGGGATCACCAGCAACCACTTGGGGCCATCACATAGGTCCTCCATAAGCAGGAGACCCACCCCCGTGGTATTAGTGCTTATGGTACTCGTCTGCTGACCCGCAGTTAACGGCACCAAATACCGGCGGTGGTGGCGACATTTTCGATGCAGGCGACAAAGCTTGAGGCCCGTGTGCTTAGATTTATATGCACGTTGAAGAACCCAAGGCTTTCGAAATTTGCGGGGCCCTCCACTACGACGTCTCTCATAGGCAAGAAATCCACCGTAGCCTACTCCACTAGTGTCCGTATAGTTTTTGGTTGGAGCGTCCGAGTCGAAGTTGCGTAAGACAGGTGCGGATGTCAGAAGATGACGTAAAGATGCGAATGCTTTGTCGCAAGGGGAAGACCACGCTGACATGTCTCAATTTTTGGAAAGTATTGGTCTTAATGTGGCGATTACGGTCGAGAAATAGCGCACAGGTCTGTGAAAATATGAATAGATGCCTATGAAGGTACGAAGATATTTTTGTGTAGACGGCCTGGCAAAGTCGGCGACAGCACGAAGCTCTGCAGGATTCTTGCTGTCATGGTACCCTCATATGGTAGGCCCGCCTGCGGCAAAATGACACATCAAATTAAGGTGCCGTTCAGCGTCTGCAAGGCAAGTGAGGACGTTTGCGAGACGGCTGAAGTGGGAGTCCGAATCTTCGAGAAAACGACGTCGTCCAGATTGTACGGGCGCGTGTGCCACTTAAGACCTCTAACGATATTGTTCATGAAACTTTGTAAGGTGGCAGGTGCATTATGGAGGCAGAACGCCATCACGTTGAACTCGTGCAATCCGTCAGGAGTAGCAAACGCAGTCTTCGGGCTGTCAACACAAGAATCGCAAAGTTACCTGCCGAACGTAAAAGATATTGGTGCGGCACTTGCCTTGAAACACGGAGACATTCGTCGGCAAAAGACAACAATACTGTCTCCTTGATTCGGCCAACACATCGTCAGGCGCTTTACCACATGGGTCATTCTTTGCATGTGGGGAACCCTTCGCTACCTCCCACCATGTCGGCGACCAGCGGGCTGCCTTTGCTTGGCGTAGCACATAAGAATTCTTTTCCCGCTTAAAAACTGGTCTGCCAGTTTCCGACAAAAAAGGAACGAGCCACCTGTTGCCTGTACTGTATCACGATATAATCGATACATTTTAAAGGTAATTCACTACGGAGACACAAATACATTTCTCAAGTGTTTCTCGATCCAAAAAATACAGTTGCTCAAAATTATCTCGAAGGTACTTTCGCAGTACTCTTGTATCGCGATACCAGCCAGCCCTGCCACGAAGCTTCCGATTGGATGAAAATGACGGGCTTGGTATTAAGCGGTTGGGAGACACTAGCATGAATAATTAAACTGACAGGGCTGACCGATATCATTAGTGATATGACGCGACAGAAGTGAACTTGGGCTGGCGACGCAACGAAAAGGATGGTCAACCGGAAGACTGTTAAAGCAACGGCTTGGGCACCAAGAATGATAAACGCATCCGAGGCTGGCAGCACGATAGCTGCGGCAATTAGATTTAAAAACTGTCAAATTTAAAATTAAAATGTAATGTCACATGTAAATGTAAATTTATTGCATGTAACCAAATTATATGGCAAAAACGAAATAATACTGGTTTCGGCATTAGTATACCGGGAACAATATGCACAAGGTTTTCTTTGCACAAACGGCTTTCTCATCTTTAAAATAATTTCGTTCGATGGCAAGGGCACCCTATATGGCTGCTGTGATGTAATTCACCAAGTTTGGGCCCAGGACCACTCAGCAAGGAACTGAGTCGACTCACGAGTGCACACACACACACAGAATATATTTACAGAGAAAGACGGAACTATCCCTAATCGAGTACATGCAGTCCTATCTGTAATAATTGTCTCTGAATGAGAATGGTCTCGCCGTGTTCGAAGGCTTTTCCGACGCTGACGCTGGTGGCGTGGAGACGGCGCGTCGTCGGCCTCGTTGACGTTCAGCACGTCAGTCGGTACTCGCCAGGCCACGGCTCTCTGCCGCAGCAGTAGCAGAACTCGGTAGTTCAGCCACTCTCGGCCTCCACGTTGGTCCCGGCCGCTCACCGGGGTCGTGCCAGCTGCTCGGCACGGCAGCTGCAGCAGCGGCCCACAGCACACGGGAGACGATCGCCGCTGTGTACGGCAGCGAGGACAGCGTCACCTCGCCTGATCCCTGGGCCAGTCGCCCAGCCGGAGTACAGGCCTCGCTCGTCGCGGTTGCTCAGCCGTCAATAACAGCAGCCGGAACCCCTGCGCATCGCCTGGTCCCTGGGCCAGTCGCCCAGCCGGAGTGCAGGAACGGTAGAGCGCCTCGAGGGTGTCGCCTAGTTCTCCGGACCGGACGTCCAGCCGAGAACCATCTGTCCTTGACCGCTGCGCTGCCTCGAACCCCCCGCACGCACCGGAGCACGTGTCGCACGCGCACACACTTCGTTCTCCTCTTCATCGCCCCCCGCACGGCGACCACTTAAATGTCTTTCACGCCTATGTATCATGACAGCTGCATATGACCGCTGTCTCAAATTAATAACAAGTCAACTGAGTTCAAAGTCTCTGAGTCCAAGCTCAGAACCATGTGCTCCTCATAGTGTTGAGTGCATATATTCCTGCTAAGTTTCGTGACCTGCCACATCACTTTATGCTTGAACCTTTGTGTAGGGTATAAACATAATGAAAAAGTTGCACGTACCATCAGGGCCAATTACAGCATCCACGTTGGTGGTCCTTGTTGCAACAAGGACATGAGACAAACTAAGACAAGAAAGAATAACAGCCGCATCCTAATTCAAACCTGGAAAGGAAGGTAACATCAGATTAAATTCGCAAGTTCCCAATCTGGTATGAATATCACATAAACACATTCAACTGACGTCCATATTACATCGTGTGCCTTTTTGTCTCAAGTTCTCCTGGACCTTCCTCCTTGCCAATACCTAGCAAAAGTGTGACTGTTCGTACGTGGACGATTTTCACTGGTTAGGTTGAATTGCGGAACAGTACCTTAGGTCTGGGTAAAGATACTTATCGCAAAGTAGAGTCGAACGTGTACAGTATTCTGTGTGCTTGAAGTATTGCTCATAGTTTGCGGAGTATTATAGTTCTACTGCATATTGCTGAAAGAAGTATCTCGTATCGATGCTATGGAAGGAACAATTTTTCATAAATAAAACTGATATCTGAATGAAGAGGTTTTTAAATATTCTTATAATATTTACTTCAACAATAGTCCAATCAGATGGTCTTCAATTATGGCAAGACCATGTTGTCTACTTCCCTGGCCAGCAACTCTTCATAGATAATGACAATCTTACTCAGACTTTCTCCTCGATATCTTTCAAGGAATAATTACAAGTGAAGACTATTTCTGTAAATAGGTGCGTTTTCTTGCTGAGACACTATTATTTCCGCGAAAAAACCAAGGCCTTCAGTTTAAATCGGCACTGAAATATAAATGGTCCACTGCCGACGCACTGCGGACGAACTCCAACGTGCTTTTGACGCGCATGTCTGTATTAATCATTTCAGTCATTTGCTTGAAGCAGGTGTTTTGAAAACACGTTGAATTGCTAGTAGTTACATCATCATGAGTATACTACTTCTGACTCAGCGCACGTTCGCGTGATTGACAGTAAAAATGATTCCGCAGAACTCATTTGCAAAACAGGCTTTAATGAGGTAGTCGTTTAGAAGAGCAGATGCACCGCACAATAACTTTCATGACTTGCCACAACATTGATCCTCTGATGCTGGTGTGATGCAAAATAAATATTAATGTAGCGGATAAATGTGTTAGGTGCTTCACTTAATCTCTGGACAAGAAACCAGTCTGTCGGTCCACACATTTCCATAACTATGCCCGTACTGTGTTGAGACGTCAAGCTGCGAGTTTATTCGTAACTGCGCTGGCAACGCAAATTGATTGATTGACATACTTTTAATGAGCTCCTGTGGGAGGGAAATGCTTCACAAAATGATAATTTTTGACGGTGTAGCATACAAAAATACTATAACGCATTCCTACCATTGTTAAAAGCCTAGTGTCTAGTGTTTGAATAAAATGTGCGAGCTCAGTAAAAAATAAAAAAAAGGTATGGCAGTTCCACTACTGTGAAACCTGAGGAAGAGCGACGCATGCACACCCAACAATGCCCGTTCGTAAAGTTCCCACTGCTGCGTTTTCCAAAGCGTCAATGACGCCAATGTTTGAAGTAAGCATGTAGTGTTTCCCCTGCACGAGTACAATCTTGTTAGGCAGATTCACAAACTCGGTGTGCGACATGTGCGCTACTTTTGCCGCACTTTGTAGACTTCTGCTTGTTGCCGCAGTTCAGATACGCGATGTCGGCAGCTAGTGCCGTCAGTTTGTTTCCGCCATCAGATGTATTCACGTAGCGACGCAGCGACAAACCGGTGCAGCGTTGACGCAGATGCGGCGCAGGAAAAGGGGCATTAGCTGGCTCGGCGAGGCGATGGCGTTCTCTCGTGCCCGCCGGAGTCTGCCCCATGTTTCCGAAACATTTTACTGATTTTAACTTATTTATGCTATTATACTTATTGGCTATTTTTTTCCCTTATAACATTTTATACCTTGTTCGTTCTTTTTAACCCGAGCTGGTGCCTAGCTAGCCTGGTTATGGCCAGTATTGAGCTCTATAATGGGAGTGTGTTCACGCCATATGAGACAGATAGACGACAAGCCGCGCCCTTCAAGTGCTTCGTACTTAAAATGTGCCCGTTTCTACAGCCATACAAACTCTTCTCGCCTTTTACGCATGTCATCTCTTGTGAATTTCAAAATAATCATTTAGTGAAAGAGACTACATATTTTCGAGTTAAAAATTCTGCGTATAAAAGAAATCAGACTTCTTTTTTTTAGTAGTCATTTTGATTTGCGGTTGAAATTATAACAATGGTGAATTAATTAGCCACGAAATGGCATATGTCTGTACTTGAAATATCCTGCTGAAAGCGATCGCTATTCACTTTTACCATTGTGACTGAAGGCACGTTTTTAATAGCTCATTCTTACACAAACTTTGACAGAGTGGCATGCGTTATAACTATATGCAGCTGTGATTAAACATCTAGCCTAAAGGGTACGCATGAGTCATAAAGATCCAGCACGAAACCTGACCCCCTTGTCTTTATGGTTTTAGAAGCTATCCTCAACTCCTCTTGCAGACTGTCTGTGTTACATTTCTAACAGTGTAGGAGCGACAACAATTCAAGAATTATGAATGTAAGCTGAGTAGCAGAGTCGTCATTATTAGAAAAAAATTTTTTTAAAAGTTGTTTATGGCCCTCGCCAAAGATAAGATTCATTCGTTGAGTTTTAAAAGTGAAGTATTTTGTATGTGGGGACTTTAAAATGTGAGGTAAGAACACGATCGTGCTTTCTTCTATACCCTGCCATCGTGATTTCGTTCAATAGTTTCAAAAATAGTACAGTTGGAAAGTGTAGGCAATTAATCAGCCGAAAATATTCTAGCCGAAATTTTCGCTGTCGAGCTCTAACATTAGTATGCCCGACGGCGTTATGTTAAGTCAGTGTGAGAGGAGTTTGATCGATAGACACGAGCTACAGCTTTGTGAAGCTTAGATTACGTACCGAGGCGAAAGATCCCGCACGTGTAAAAAAGGGTTGAACACTTGAACTAATCTGTTAGCCAACGTCATCGTTGCATTAATCACCGCATTTATTACCCGAGTGCCGCCAGCTTTCAGAATGTCCTTCTCACACCAAGGGCAAAGCATGCTGATATAGCGAATCACATATTCTTATGTCAGCACACTTGCAAGCCTGCTCTTAACACAATTTTACGTGGCGCAAATTTACTTTTACGTGTTGTATGGAAGCAATCAGACTTCAAGAAATATATCTATATCTGGTTCATGATTGCCGATTCGAAATTAAGATTACTACGCTAAAATAGACAAAGTCAGCTGTCAATATAGCAGCTTATTATAACAATCACATGCCACACTCCTGTGCCAGTCCATCAGCCTGTCTTCTAAGTGAACATTTTTTCCCGTTTTAAATGCGAATGCATTTCTTAGTCGGGCTATGTCAGACAGCGTTGTCCCGCGTTGTCCCGCGTTGTCCGGCGTTGTCCGCGGAGGAGGAGGAGGATAGGTTGAGGAAGTGTCCGCGCGCCGGCAGGTGTTATCTCTCCGCTCTCACTCCCTGTCACATAGGCAACAGCTGCGGGCGCGCGCGCTTATCCTCGCCCCTAGCAAACGGAGCACGTGGTGCGAGAGAGTGTAGGAGAGGGTAGGTGCAGTGCTTCGCCGCTCCTTCTCTCGCCGTTCGCTCTCTCTCCTCCCTGCGCCCCACTCTCCCGTCCGCTCGAGCCTCACTCTCGACCGTTCGCTGGCTGGGCGCCTCTCAAGGCGATGAAGTCGGTGTCGGCGCATTCGCATTTCCTCACGATTCCCTTCGGGGAGGTGGGGGGCATTTTTTTTCTGAGCTTGGTTGTCTTTCATTACGTATTACCTGTTTCGCGCGACCCCTAAATGTGACCGAGGTATTTGATATGACACAAAAATTGGGGGGACCCTTAAGCTTCGCCTTTAAAAGTTGAACGCGATAGCGATATTCTGTCCTTAGTGCGTACTTCAATTACTTAGTGCCTACTATGTAATGGATAGCATGATTTAAAATACGAGCAATTATGAGCGGGAAATGTTTTCGAACTTGCGATGCACCCACTACGTGGTCTTAAGGGAATACCCACAGTAACGTGTGTGCCTTTTGTAATGGGTGGCGGGCTTTGAACCGCGATGTAATTATGATATTCACATGTTCTGACGCCTGATGGCAACGTACGCTTGTACCACGCAATATTACTGTGATATCACATGTTGTATTGTGACGCTTGTGTGCAGGACGCGTCTGTTTGTAAAGCATGGAAGTTATTTTCACTGCATTTCCAAGCAAAGGAAGTTCTTTTATATATAATCCCAAGCTGAAGCGTGTATGTGTGGTAGAACACCTGCTTGCCACCCAGACCGCATGGGCTCGATCCTCACTTGGACCCGGAAATTTTTATTCTTTATTTTATTTGCATCTTTCTCTATTTTTTGGTCACGGACAAGATGATGCTCTTTCGCTCACAACCAACGACGCCGACGCCGGAATTTCTGCGAAACGAGCTCTTTAACGCTGTCGCGTTAACATACGAAAAAGCGAAGAAGCTTTGTAGTTTAGACCGAATGCTCTACTACGCCTGTCTACCAAGGTGTCAACACGCCGCATTGAACTTGAGCCGTCGGAGCGTGTGCGGAACATTACGTCCCACCACGCGATCCGCGTGACTTCAAGGCAAGGAGTAGCACACGCACCGGTGGAGAGACTAGCGCACGAACGGTGCGTAGCGAGACCTAAACAACCAAGAGCTTCGTTTCCATTATAAAACGCATGTAACTCCATTGGTGTTGCCTGAAGACTCGTGCACAACTGGAAAACCACTACTAAAGTTTCACCTCTCGGTGGTCTTCGTAAAGTCAAGCCAAACATTATTTCGCTCGTAATAACCAGGCTTGCGAAATTCAAACATCGGCCGATTATTTTCCCAGCAAGTTCCGCTGCTGTTTTCCTCTTGTGTCTTTTGTTGTGAATGTACGTCGAATTCCATCCAGCTAGCAGAACATGCTATGAACATAGTATGTTTTTTGGGCCTCGTGATTCTCTATCGACATTATAATGATCTCCAAAGAGACTTCGCGCGTCTCTTTGAAGATAATTATATACGTAAGAGATCATAATTTACAAAAAAAAAAAGAATGAGATGACTCTTGTTTTCTAGATTCTGGCTTTTGTTACTTTTAGTTTGAGTACGTTATGTTTATACCTGAAGAAATCGCCTACTTGCCGCTGGTCCCCAGTGAGCAAAAACTTTCAAGACAAAGCGTTTTTGGCGAGTGCAGCGCTTATTATTTATGTGAAACCCTACACACCAACCCCTGCTTTTATAGGCGCATTAACCACGGCACTGTGCTCCGGGTTGACGATTAGAAACACAGACTCAACTCAGCTGGGTGTCTTCACATCGTACCTGAAACTTACGGAGGGCTGCTACAGCTCCTACGGGAGAAACACTTATATTTTGTCAAACATTATGGCATTTTCATTGAATGCTGGAATTTTACATCGTGGTTTAGCATGAACCCTTAATTTTCGTCTTCAAAATTGCCGGTCATCAAACTAACGACGAAAAAATGACAAATTTGGCCGTTTTTGGGCATTTTACAAGAGAACAGCACGACTTTTTCAGAGGATGTACGGAAGATAAAAAAAGAGTACGTACAAGCGCTGTCTTAATCGTTATTTTGGATTACCGTCCGTCACAACGATCATTCGGCAATATATTGTATTTTGAATTATCAAACCACATCCACAACTTGTGCTGTACCACATATTAGGCAGTCGATTGGCTCATTGTCCCGGAAAATGTGACTGTGTCTGGTGTCCTTAGCATTATTACGCCCTAACCGTCACCCAACAAATCCACTGCATGCTTTAATGATTTGGCGGGAATCCCGTGGCTCCAGCACACAGTACAACACTGTTCACGTGACATATAACTAAGACCATGCGCCGTTAATTCTAATGGCCACTATGCTATTTCCTGCAGTGCCTAAGACGTCGGAGACCCTCGTTATCCACCGCTTAATTTGCCCAGGCAGTAATTAAAATGCTCAAAGTTATGGCAAAAAGCTATTAACCATTTCAGGTCATGAAGCACGTGTGCCGCTACGCCACACACGCACAGCGGAACAGCCATTCTGCGCACCTGCAAGTATCTTTTTATTGCGATAGCAATTATGTGGACACTCTCCGCTGATTTTTGCCGTCACCGTCATGCCCCGGATATGTATATGTATGCATATGCATATATATAGAAAACGCACATTAAAATTAGTCAGAAGAATAAAGTTTCAAGCCCCCCGACCGGGGATTTGAACCAGGGACCCCTCGGCCCGCAGCGTGCTGCGTTAAACCACTCAGCAACACGCCATGCATGCGCCGGAAGTAACGGCATTGTATTTGTAGACTACATTTACCGCTGGCGGTATGCAGATCTCGCAGGAGCTTGAGCGTGTTTTCGATCACGCAACGCTCCTACATTTTCTTTCAGTTTGAAAACTGCCCTTGAGACGCGCCTGAAAAAAGGGGCCCCTTTCTGTTCCCTCTCGTGTTTTGCAACGAAAAAAAATAAAAGAACACCGACCACACGTTGCGTCAGACGCCACCGCGTGGCAGGAGATGGAGAGGGGTCTTTCCGCGCGCCGCACTTTAAATGAAGAAGAAATATCTAAGAGTGTCGCGTTCTGCGTCACGCTTGTCCTCTGTATACCGGCGCGTCCTTTTCGAGCTTCCTTCTTAGTGCTTCAGCGGGAAGCTGCAAGTATCGAACTGCTCCTCGATCTTCGTGTCACGTTCCAATTTCTCGCTATCGCATTCATTCCTTCGCCATTGTGGCGAAACTGTGACTTTTTTTGGAGCGCCTCCTTCTTGCAAACAAGTCAACTATCTCTTCATGTACTTCGACCGGGACTCCAGATGGTCTGAGTTAACTCCTCTGTGAGATGTTATAATTCGTTCAATGGCGGAAGGATGCACTGCTAAGGGCGTGTCACGGTAGGACTGCCCACTGCGCATAAATTCTGAGCGATGCAGTAGTTCTAAGATTTGTTTTTCATGCCCGTGCACAACTGCTCAACACGGACCTTCATAACATCAGGACGGCAGGTGCTCTTGACTTCGAAGCACGTGATGCGAATGCTTTCAATTGGGATCGAACTGGCGCAAAGGGTGACCTTATTCGTTTCAATTCACGTCATGATTACTACACTACAGTTAAGATAACAAATATTTTCAACCATGCTTTCCTTGGACTACATGACCATCGGTTTTATTTGGTTGCGTCTGAACAAAAACGAGCCCCTCGGGAAAAATGTCACCTTCTTTCAGAAGGGTGTCCTGAAGGCCCAGTTCGTACATGATACTGAGGGCAAACAGCGCAAAAACGGGACGAAGTAAGAATGACCACACGACACCTTCTTTCGTGCATTTGTAGCGAGAACACGTTCCCAGAAGACTTAATGTCTTAGGGTAAGCTTCCACGTAATGCAAAGATCTCGTGTTTCGTGACACCCTCTGGGAATGAAATGTGCCCCCACTCGTCCCCTTGCTCACGAGTGGGGCTGGCTAACGCTACCATCCACTTGCAGATATACCCGGCATAATGGACGGGAAAGTGCCTGTCATCGTAACGGAATTTGTAGAGCATGATACGTGTAATTTGAAGGCCCTGGGTTCGGATCCCATCGATGGAAAGGCTGATTTTCCTTCCACTGCAATCGATTTTGAATTAGGTCATAATTACTACGCTACACTTAAAGACCGCAAGCCTAATTATCTGTTGGAATCATTCGGTTGTAGGCTTATGCCACAGGAGCGAAGAAAGGAGACGGCTGAACCATAATCGACGCCAGTAGGAAACGCGAACCGTGGCTTCATGTGCCAAAACCAAGCACCACCTTTATTTTCTTCACTTGTGGTCGCGCGCTGCCCAAACGAGGGCGCTACATCACTATAAACCTTATAATTTATTGAGTTAAAATGTAGCTCAGGTCCAGGGAAAGTGTTTATTCATGAAAATTGCTAAATATAATCTTTGTCAAAATAAGTTTATTCATATATAATACAGGAAGGCATAACAAGGAACCGACGAGTAGTTTTCATGGAGTGCTGACGCAGCAATGTCCTGCCCTCACCATTCATAGGCGCTAACTTAAACACGAAGCAGTAGAAAAAACATTAGAAAAAATTAATTACTGAAGCCAGAATGCGGGGGGTATTTTGTAATGATCTGTTCCCCCCTAACTATGCTATCGTCTCGTTGGAATTTATTGTTCTTATTTGACTCGTGGTCATTGTGGGAGCGCGTTTATGTTTCCCTAATTCAACCAGTCCACCAGCAGATGATGTCCAAGAACAACCAACAGTGATCAGACCACAGTGTTCCCACATTGTTGAAACTTTTATAAGCTTCATCTGCGTGGCTTTTTTAAACGTAACTGGAGGTCACACGATCGGTGTCTTCTTGAAAATTGTATTCCATGGTACTTGTGCTCAGCAAACTTTGAACTACGTGTCAGTTCCTCGGTGTAGTAATGTGCGGCTAGCGCGAACACTTTCATCCTGTTGATAAATAAAAAAAATATGTAGGTTAGCACAAAGCTCCCAAAATTTTGATGTACCTAATTATGCATTATACGTCCGGTTTACTTCACGTTATGTTGATCTCATAATTACTAGGCTTCCAATAAAAGGCACAAATGAATTCCAATGTCAAACTCATCCGCTTGCTTTTGTTTTCCTGTACCAGCAACCAAAACTATATATGTCGCTGAAAAAGCTTAACTTAAAAACTAACGGAAGCATAACAAGTCTGTGAATAATTATCCAACGCCTCAACGCAGTGGTCTACTGGTTACGGTGCTTCACTGCTGACCGGCAGGTTGCGGGATCGAATCCCGGCAGCTGTAGCCGCATATCGATGGAGGCGAAGTGCTAGTGGCCAGTGTGCTTAAATTAAGGGGCACGTTGAAGAACACCATGTTATGAAAATTTCCGGGGCCCTCCATTATAGTCTTTCTAATGATACCATTTTTTTGGGGGACGAATAGGCCCAACAGTTATGATGATGATGAAGTAACTGCGACGTAAATATTTGCTCGCTGAACAACGAGGGCAGATTATAGTTCAGATTCGACATTCATGATTTACGTGCGAACCGCATGATTTAGTCAAGAAGCGCACATAGTGGAGTACAAAATATTGTTGTTCATCCGGGGCTTTTATGAGGTCCTCAATATTTATATGTGAGCATAGGCGTGCACACGAGGGGGGGGCAGAGGGGGCGGCCACCCCCCCCCCCCCCTAGTCACCTAAGATAGGGGGGCGCAAATTCTGCCCCATACATTGACTTAATAGGGAGGGGGGGCGCTGCGATGAACCTTCGCCCCCCACCTGCCCCCCCCTGAAGGGGAACTCGGCGCACGCCTATCTATGTGAGTGTTCTTGCAATCCGCCTCCATTCAAATATGGCCGCCGCTGCCAGTTTATTCATGGAGCTTCCTCGAGCGTTCCAGCGCAATTTCCTGCCTGTTGAGCCACAGCAGAATGTTGGGGACCAACCAATAGAACACGCACAACGTGCGCTAACTTCCAAATTACACTTATTGAGAACAATCGAAAAATATAGTACTGTTGTGATTTTCACACATTGCCTGAAATTTCAGTGCTAACGTGTTCTTTCGGAGATCTCGAGTGTGTTCTGGCACAAAAACCAGCTAACACTGGATGCTGTAGGCACTTTCAAACTTTCAAGAACAGAAAGACTACGTATTTTTTAGTCAGTGGACGTTCACTCTTTTAAAAAAAAAAAAAAGATCTGCGAAAATTTGGACAAGCACCGATGCATTTCAACCTTATATATTCGCAAATACCTACACATTTGCGTAAACATGAGACAGACAGACAAAGGACCTTATTGAAGTCCTGAGGGACGTGAGAGTTATTTTTTTTCGTTGTCTTGGTATTAAATTTCAATTCGCCTTTTATAATACATCAGGCTAATTTTGAAGGTAATCTTTGTTTTCATGGCTTCAAGTGTAGCATAGACTTCGCAGTAGAAATGAAGGAAGATGGATACCTGTGTACCATCCAAGAAATATCCTGCGCCACGTACTTCGTATTAACCACAGTATCGTGGCTTCTAAAGGAATAGAAAGCTGCAGAGCGGGCATCGGTAGCTAAAGCTCCTCTGTCTAGAACGACCGTTATAGCTTAATGCCGCGAAACGCCATTCTTTTCGTCCGGTGAGTACTCGCACGACTTCGAAATCCGCAAGTGGCAAATATGCCGTTTCAAACAATTGCAAATTCGAAGCTTTTTCTTGGTGCTTGCAGAATCGGCGCTTTAGGAAGCCGCTCAAATCGTCTTTAAGAGCTTCAGCTGAATCTAATACTCAGAACAATCGATATTTTTGCACGCTTGAGTCAACGGTGTCTCTCAATGTGATATATGGAGTGAATGGGTCGAAAACAGGTGATAGCGAATCGATTAGCAGACCAAAATAAATGTTCACTTCAAGTTTCGTAGGAATGTGACAACGGGCAGTAAAGTATTCCATCGTGAATTCGGAGTAACCGTAATGTAGCTTCTTAGTAATACGGCCAGCTTTCAGTAAGAGAGTAATTTTCTTTGAAGTGCAGTGACTCTCATTGATTGCACTGTAAAATTACGCTAAGTATTCATGGCGTATTTCTTGCACTTATGTGTTTAGATAGTATTCTTTCGCATTTAAAAAGTGTACAAGTGACTCTGAACACTACGTCTGGACTAAACGCCGCGGGAGGCTCATGAAATGAGGATGGTTTAACCGAGGTTCGTTCATGTGTAGTGTTCAGGTATCCTCTTGCGAATAATTAACAGCCGTTCAGAAGTCTGGTATGTGAGAAAGATACATACTGCGCAAGATTTTAAGGATTGTGTATAGTTTGTGCAAACGCTCCTGAGATAAAGGTCCTGGTCCTGTAAGATAACGAGTTGAATATCAATTATTAAAATTTTTAAAATTTTAAATGTGAAGTGACAACTGCGTACACGCGGTACAAACAGAGAAGGTGACAAATAGTACATTCAATGAAGAATAAATTTAAATTAAGGAGAAAAACATTTCTCACATATCACTTACACTTGACAATAATTGTCACCTGCGCGTGTCAGCCTGCACGCGTTAGAAAATCTTCGCGGTTTGAGCACGCTTGTACTAAATGAGGTAGAATGAAACCTCGCTATAATGGTAATTCATTGCGTATTTCGAAGCATATTTTGAAAATGTTATGAAGCATATGTCAAACATCTTCTGAACAGGTCTGAATTACTTTACGTCTCCTTTCTTGAAGTGTTGGCTTCAGGAATAGCTGGACTGAGGCTAAACATCGAAGAAAAAAAATTCATTCTGAACAACTACCGGGAGACAAAGAAGAAAAGTGGTGCGAAAACAGTTCACCATAAAGTTCGAACGGCTTGCACCAGCGCGACTGACACTCAGTCAAAGCCCTTTTGTGTTTTTTGAGGACTACGGGCCTATGTGAGCGCCTTTGACTTTCGTACAGTGCTGTCGTTACCTACGCGTCAGCACAGTTACTGACCATTTTCTTCTCTCCTTCCCTTTCTCTCTCTCATCTTTATGCTCCCCTTTCCCATTCCCCCCAGCGTAGGGTAGCCAACCGGGCACGTGCCTGGTTAACCTCCCTGCCTTCTCTCTTGTTTTTCTCCTCCTCCCTACTATTTTGCGAAATGCGTTAAAGGAAGAACGAACAGTTCAGAATGTCCATTACAACTATGAAAGACGACGGTTATCCGCATTTTCCAGAAGAAAAAATATGCCGTCAAAAGGTGCAAAAATCGTCCAGATCTTTTTGGCAAGAGTCTGATAAAAAAGAAGTTCCACAAATGAACAATACCTGAACCATAGAGGCCAATACTTCGAACAGTTTAAATATATGGCTAGTTTCAACAATTTCCGAGTTATTTTGAGTGTCAAAACATTCTTGTATCACAAAAAATTTTTACCATTACTGTAAGAAAAAGTATGCATCCAGGTGACTGACGCAGCCTGTATATTGAGGCGATTTAGCAGTGGTAAAGCAATCATGCGTTTTCAGTCAGTCAAGCAGAATAAAGGTGTTCTTATATGCTAATTAACGATAACTGTTCCAAGAAAGTGTACAATCTATGTACAATTAAAGTGCTTTGGTGTGCCTGTAGGTGAGCAAAAAAATACGTACTTGGTTTGAATGGAAGCTTTAGATGAGGACCAGGACGCTTTCCAGGTATCTTAGGGGCGCCAGCTGGCACTGAAAATCGCAGGCAGATATAATTAATTTCAAGCTGAACGAAAAGATGCAGAAAAACCACCCATTTGTTTGGTCGGAGAATCTCGAACGGATTCCGTTGAAATGGAGAAAAAAGTATAATCAATACTGAGGTGAAGCTGGAGTACTATTCCCGTATAACTCTTGGAACTACTCTCACTGCGTTATGTTCTTACTAGAGGACAAGCTGCTCTCTTATTATTTCGCGTGAAAGCCTCTGCACTGCGCCACAGCGCAACATAGCCGATGACGAGATGTTCCTTCGTACTTCAGCAATCTTGATTATGAGAACCTAATGATATTGTCACGTGGTCGTGACGTCGACGAAGGCAGATCTCGGTGGGTTCAAAATGAAACTGTTTATTAGGCCGAACTTGTGGCCGGTAAACAGAAAGTCAGATTACAGTAATACACACTGCACTGGTAGCGGCGAACAGAGCGTCGGCCGTCGATCAACTAAACATCGTTGGATCGCGCCGGCTTTTATAACTCACGCGTCGAATATTCGAGCCTTATCACTAGTCGTCGCGCACGCTCTGGAATAATCTTGAGTGTTAGCGTCTTGCGTACAATCTTAACAAAACGATCTACTACAACCGAGAAGCTTCAGGAACACTAAGGCGCGGTCTGCGCCGAGTACTGTTGATAGTCTTTGTGGGCGGAAACCGAATGCAGTAAAAGAAACGCTCGTGGCAATGCCCCCCTCTGAAAAGGCATCGTCCCGATGCTTAGAACAGAACACATATGAAAAATACATGCAACAATAAATAACGACAATAAATCAAGAAAGTTCAATAAGCAAGAAAAGTCCAATGAAAGAAAAAAAAAAGAAGGACAGTCCTCAGGTTCACTACCGCGCGTAAAACGGCTTGAGGCGCACGACATGGACGACTTCAGGTCGCGCGCGGCGCCGTTGAGAGTTCGAAATGGCGTCGGGGACAACCTCGTAGTCGAGTGTGCCGAGACGTCGAAGCACCCTATACGGTCCGAAGTATCGTCGCAGAAGTTTTTCGCTGAGACCGCGTCGTCGTATCGGCGTCCACACCCAAACGCGGTCACCGGGCTGGTATTCCACGAACCGTCGTCGAAGATTGTAGCGGCGGCTGTCAGTCGTCTGCTGGTTCTTGATCCGCAGGCGGGCGAGCTGTCGTGCTTCTTCGGCGCGCTGTAGGTAGGCGGTCACGTCGATGTTTTCCTCATCGGTGACGTTCGGTAACATGGCGTCGAGCGTCGTTGCCGGGCTCCGTCCGTAGACCAACTTGTATGGCGTCATCTGCGTCGTTTCTTGCACGGCCGTGTTGTATGCGAAGGTCACGTACGGAAGGATGGCGTCCCACGTCTTGTGTTCGACGTCGACGTACATGGCCAGCATGTCGGCGATGGTCTTATTTAGACGCTCGGTCAGGCCGTTGGTCTGTGGGTGGTAGGCGGTGGTCCGGCGGTGACTTGTTTGGCTGTACCTTAGGATCGCCTGAGTTAGGTCCGCGGTAAAGGCCGTACCTCTGTCGGTAATGAGGACCTCTGGGGCGCCATGACGCAGTACGATGTTCTCGACGAAGAACTTTGCTACCTCGGCGGCACTGCCCTTGGGCAGGGCCCTTGTCTCGGCGTAGCGGGTGAGGTAGTCAGTAGCTACGACGATCCACTTGTTTCCGGAATTCGACGTCGGGAACGGCCCCAGTAAGTCCATGCCGATTTGCTGGAACGGCCGGCAAGGTGGCTCGATGGGTTGCAGAAGTCCGGCTGGCCTAGTCGGTGGTGTCTTCCGCCGCTGACAATCTCGGCAAGTCCTCACGTAGTGGGTGACGTCGGCAGTGAGGCGAGGCCAATAGTACTTTTCTTGTATCCTTGCCAGCGTACGGGAAAATCCAAGGTGTCCAGCCGTGGGGTCGTCATGCAAAGCATGCAGAACTTCTGGTCGTAATGCCGAAGGTACTACGAGGAGCGAGTCGGCCCGAAGTGGCGAGAAGTTTTTCTTTAGGAGAACACCATTGCGCATGAAAAACGACTCCAGTCCTCGTCTGAATACCTTTGGAGCCACGGTGGCTTTGCCCTCGAGGTATTCCATAAGGCCCTTGAGTTCCGGATCGGCGCGCTGTCGCTCGGCGAAGTCGTCGGCACTTATGGTTCCGAGGAAGCCGTCATCATTCTGGTCGTCCAGCGGCGGTGGGTCGACGGGGGCACGAGACAGGCAGTCGGCGTCAGAGTGTTTTCTTCCGGACTTGTAAACGACGGTAATGTCGAATTCTTGAAGTCTCAGGCTCCACCGTGCGAGGCGACCAGAAGGGTCCTTCAAGCTAGCTAGCCAACACAAGGCGTGGTGGTCGCTCACAACTTTGAAGGGCCTGCCGTAAAGGTAGGGGCGAAACTTTGATGTAGCCCAGATGATGGCAAGGCACTCCTTTTCTGTTGTGGAGTAGTTGGCCTCTGCCTTTGATAGCGACCGGCTAGCATAACTGATAACCCTTTCCAGTCCGTCCGTCCTCTGCACAAGGACGGCGCCGAGTCCTACGCTGCTCGCGTCGGTGTGCACTTCTGTTTCGGCGTGTTCGTCGAAATGCGCAAGTAACGGAGGCGTTTGCAGGCGTCGTTTTAGTTCTTGAAATGCTTCCTCCTGCGGCGTTTCCCACTTGAACTCGACGTCGGTCCTGGTGAGGTTAGTGAGAGGCTCGGCGATGCGGGCGAAGTTTTTAACGAACCGCCTGTAATAGGCACACAAGCCGAGAAATCGACGCACGGCCTTCTTGTCGGTGGGTGGCGGGAAAGCAGCGATGGCGATTGTCTTTTGCGGGTCGGGGCGTACTCCGGATTTGCTTATCACGTGGCCCAAGAACAAAAGTTCTTCGTACGCGAAGCGGCACTTCTCTGGCTTGAGAGTGAGTCCGGAGGTCTTGATTGCCTGAAGTACAGCTTCAAGGCGCCGCAGGTGTTCGTCGAAGTTCGAGGAAAACACAACGACGTCGTCCAAGTACACAAGGCAAGTCTGCCACTTCAAGCCAGCCAGTACAGTATCCATAACGCGTTGGAAGGTCGCGGGGGCCGAGCAAAGACCAAAAGGCATGACCTTAAACTCGAACAGGCCGTCTGGTGTTATGAAGGCAGTCTTTTCTCGGTCTCTCTCGTCGACTTCGATTTGCCAGTAGCCCGTCTTCAGGTCCATCGACGAAAAGTACTTCGCGTTGTGGAGTCGATCCAGGGCGTCGTCTATCCGTGGGAGGGGGGTACACGTCCTTCTTCGTGATCTTGTTCAGGCGACGATAGTCGACGCAGAAACGTAGCGTCCCGTCCTTCTTCTTCACCAACACCACGGGAGACGCCCAGGGACTCTTGGACGGCTGGATTATGTCGTCGCGTAGCATTTCGTCGACTTGCTTCTTTACGGCTTCGCGTTCTCGCGTCGAAATTCGATACGGGCTCTGACGGACTGGTCGGGCACTTTCTTCAGTTATGATACGATGTTTGGCGACTGGGGTCTGTCGAATTCTTGACGACGTTGAGAAGCAGTCCTTGAATTGCAGGAGCAGATTTTTGAGCTGTTCTTGCTTCTGCTTTGGGAGGCTGGGGTTGACGTCGAAATCTGTTTCGGGACCTCGATTCGTCGAAGAATGTTCGGCAGTATCGGAGAGGGCGAAAGCATTGCTGGTGTCCACGAATTTCTCGATGTAGGCGACCGTCGTACCAATGTTGAGGTGCCTATATTCGTGGCTGAAGTTTGTCAGCAGTACCTTTGCTTTGCCGTCGCGCAACTCGGCGATGCCTCTTGCGACGCAAATCTGACGGTTCACAAGCAGGTGCTGATCGCCCTCGACGACGCCTTCAAGGTTAGCGGGTATTTCGGTTCCGACGGAAATGACGACGCTGGAAAGAGGCGGAACGGTGATCTGCTCTTCTATTACATTCAAGGCATGATTCTCCGGCGACGTGTGGGGCGGCAACGCTTTTTCTGAAGTCAGTGTTATCGACTCAGACCTCAGGTCGATGACGGCGCCGTGTTGACTTAGGAAGTCCATCCCCAGTATCACATCCCTGGAGCAGTGCTGCAGAATTAGAAAGCTGGCGGGATAAGTCTGGTTATTGACGGTGACTCTTGCGGTGCAGACACCGGCCGGCGTTATTAGATGACCCCCAGCGGTCCTGATTTCAGGGCCTTCCCAAGAAGTCCTTACTTTTTTCAACTTCGCGGCGAACGTCCCACTGATGACGGAATAGTCGGCTCCGGTGTCGACGAGAGCTGTGACGCTGTGGCCGTCGATGAGAACGTCGAGGTCGCTAGTTCGTCGCCTGGCGTTGCGGGTGGGTCGCGGCGTCGGGTCACGGCTACGACGGTTTGTACCGCTGCTTCGATGTTGCCTCTTCAGGTCTTCTGCAGGCCGCAAAGTTTCGACGTCAGGGCTTCGTTCGGGTTGCGGCGGGTTCCTGGGGTCTCGTCGCGGCGTCGTCGTCGGCGGCGGAGGATCTTCGGTAGTTCGTCGTACAGCAACCGCACCTCCATCGGTTGCTGCCCTTAGTTTTCCGGGTAAGGGCTAGGAGATCGGCCCCGGTTTGGACCAGTGTACTGCCGGCGGTGCGGTGACATGTAGCGGCCGGGCGACGGTGAGCGGGAAGGTCGTCGGGGCGTCCACTGAGCTCCTGCGAGGTAGTCGGCGATGTCGTGCGGTCGTTCACCCCGCTGTGGACGAGGCGCGTTGACGGCGAAACCGCGTAGGCCCATCTGTCGGTACTGGCAACGGCGGTAGGTATGGCCGGCCTCGCCGCAGTGGTAGCAGAGGGGACGGTGATCAGGGGCGCGCCAAACATCAGTCTTCCTCGGGGCGATGCGCTGGCCGGCAGGAGGGCGGTATAGCGTCGGTGGGCGGTATGGCGTCGGTGGCGGTGGCGGCGATGTCTGGTGACGGTACTGCGGCGATCCGGCGTCTTGGCGTGGACGTGGAGGAGGAGCGTGACGGCGGGCTGCAGCAGCATAGCTCATGGCTTGCAGCTGCGGCTCTGGAGGCTGCGGAACGCCCAGTGATTGCTGGATCTCTTGGCGTACGACGTCAGCGATGGAATCCACTTGAGGCTGCGCTGAAGGTAGAATTTTTCGCAGCTCCTCTTGCACGATAGCTCGGATCGTCTCACGCAGGTCGACGGTTCCTAGTGCTTGGACGTCGGCGTAGCTTGAAGCCGACAAGCTTCGGTTGTATTGCCGTGTGCGCATCTCGAGCGTCTTCTCGATTGTCGAGGCTTCGGACGCGAATTCTGCGACCGTCTTCGGCGGGTTCCTGATCAATCCGGCAAAGAGTTCTTGCTTAACACCCCTCATAAGGAAGCGCACTTTCTTCTCTTCAGTCATGTTGGGGTCGGCGTGGCGAAACAAGCGCGTCATCTCCTCCGTGTAGATGGCAATATTTTCATTGGGAAGCTGCACACGTGTTTCCAGGATAGTTGCGGCACGTTCCTTGCGGACGACGCTCGTGAAGGTACTTAGGAACGTCGTCCGAAAGAGATCCCAGGTTTGTAGCGTGGTTTCGCGGTTTTCGAACCACGTCCTCGCGGCGTCTTCTAAGTAGAAGTAGGCGCGGCGGAGTTTTTCCTCGGAGTCCCAGTTGTTAAAGGTCGCGACTCGTTCGTAAGTCTCTAGCCATGTTTCGGGGTCTTCGCTAGGCGATGCGTGAAAGGTCGGTGGCTCTCTGGGTGGCTGCATCACGACGGTTGCAGGGGACACAGCGGTGGTCATCGTGCCTTTCGTCTTCGCTGCCGTAGCTTTCGGCTTGTCCGGCAGTAGCCCGTGCTGCGGGGGTAGTCCTTTCAGCCTGCGGCTGGCTCGACTGTCACTGGTGGTGTCGGTGGCTTCGTCGCGACGTGGGCTCGGTTCACGGCTTGACGGGGGGCGTCCGGTACATGAAAGAGGCAGCACCTCCACCAGATGTCACGTGGTCGTGACGTCGACGAAGGCAGATCTCGGTGGGTTCAAAATGAAACTGTTTATTAGGCCGAACTTGTGGCCGGTAAACAGAAAGTCAGATTACAGTAATACACACTGCACTGGTAGCGGCGAACAGAGCGTCGGCCGTCGATCAACTAAACATCGTTGGATCGCGCCGGCTTTTATAACTCACGCGTCGAATATTCGAGCCTTATCACTAGTCGTCGCGCACGCTCTGGAATAATCTTGAGTGTTAGCGTCTTGCGTACAATCTTAACAAAACGATCTACTACAACCGAGAAGCTTCAGGAACACTAAGGCGCGGTCTGCGCCGAGTACTGTTGATAGTCTTTGTGGGCGGAAACCGAATGCAGTAAAAGAAACGCTCGTGGCAATATTTTGAAGATCACTATCTTACCCTTACAAAACAAATTGTGAAAAGCTTTCATCTTAAAAATATTAGGCACCAAATTAGAGAGCAAAGAGATTGTTCCCTACTTTCAATCGTACATATTTGAAGATTGCGCAATGATGCATGGTGTGTCTTCATATATCACTGTGTTACCGACCTCTTCAAAATTAACCAGGTTACTGCAAAATTAACCAGGTTAGTGCTAAATTCCTGATCATTGCAATCTTGCTGCTGAGAAAGCTTCTTTGCCTGATATTTTATGATCACTACCATGTAGTTACACTGCATGGGCAGCTTCAGATCCTGTTTCTTTCGGGAGTTTACGCCTTATTTTATATTTCGGAGTTACTAAAGTTCCCTACGTGAGTTACTCCTACACCATCGTCACTACTTGTCGAAAAATAACGACTTCACCAGATCTCAGATAACGGTCATCACAGCTTAAGTGACACTATATATAACTATCATTGTTATATCGAACATCACGTTCACGTAGTAACTGCGGGTATATCGCAGATTACAGCAAGGGAGAATTTTTGTTTACCAACAGGAAGCCGACCTCATTCCAAAATTGTGTTTTTCTTAGTCGTTTTCAGCATGCGGTTCAAACCAATTAATATTTACTTCAAAACGAAGTTGATTGGCTAACAGATTAGCTTATCCCCTTAGGAAAGGCTTTCTTGAGGAGCACAGCCCTTGGTACATAGGTACGTTTAGGGCTGGAAGCATCTCAGATTTTTAGGCGAAGCTTTTACGACGCACCTGACTTCGGTAGTGGTGGCATATTTCGCGTAAAAAAAACGGCACCGGCTACCGTACAGATATATGGGTGTACATAGTTGAAGCCCTAGAAGGTGCGCCGTATTTCATACGGCGCCTTCGAATATTTGAAGCTCTTTCGATCTCGGCTTGTCAACGCTCAGTCGTTTCTGATATAGCAAACTGATTTGTTGTCGGGCTCACTTGTCAAATGACGTTGCCACATCTAAGTGTGGCCTGTAAGTTTCGCGTTTCATTGCTTCACGCATGACCTTCGTTATTACCGGTAGCAACATAGGTTTTGTGCTGCTAGGCACGTACGTGAAGGCTTAATTTCCGGCATTGAAGGAAGAAAGTTAGGACAGACCATAGCGCAATGCTACAGAATGAAAGTAAAAAAAGTAGTAGGTTGGGCCCACCCAAATCAAGCCTCCTGTACCCCATTTGCCCAATAGGGGAACTGTCCCTAATTTTTTTGTAATTTTTCTTACATACTCCAATGTTTTTGCATGTAATGCCCCAGTACATAAAGACACCAGTCCTGCTATTCTGTTCGTTGATTTGTTCCAATTGATACTAGGAATTTACCTCGATCTCAAGCAGTGACCAATTGTTACTGCAAACAACTTCGGAGCCTCGAGATTCTGATAGATTTATGTTTCAAACTGGCTTTCAAGGCTCTATATTGCCACGCACATTTCTTGCTTCATTTTGATCTATTCGAGTTGCAGGCACAAAGCTGTTAGCAACGCTCAGCGTAGACCACGCCCCTATGTGCGGAAAGTTTCACGGTTGTTTGAGATAATTCTGTTAAAATTGTGCGCATAACGTGAATAGTCAAATTTCTTCGAGAGCTGGGCACGAGTGCCAGCGATAACGCTGGAAAGTCCGAAGACTGATGGGTAAAAGACGGAATGTTCGAATGATGATGCCATTACTCGACAGTCTACCTGTTTTCGATGCTTCCAATGAACAGATTCACTTCTTTTTCGGGCACAAATTCGCCCAAATAAAGTGTTTCGTAACTATGAGTCTTGCTGGAGCCTTCTTCAATGTCACGGTCACGTGAAAATATGTTGATATTTTATTAGCTACAGTGGACTGACTAGCATTTAACATTTCTAGAAGCTGACATGTCTCACCTTTTAGCGAAAATTTGCTTGTGTACACTGATTCAACGGGTCTTCGAAAAGCAAGGTCCGGTCCCTCATGATAAATCAAAAAGTGTTGCTGCTGATTTCATTTCTGTCGTTTTTTTTATGTCACCACGATCCTTTCTGTCTCCAGCTTTGGCCCTCCTTTTGCCTCATCTTTGTTGTGTCATTTTGTTTTTGATAATTGCGGGCTATCTGTTTAGACTTTCAATTATGTTTTACGAGCTTTAGTTCATCCGCCCGTGCCACTTTCGTCGTCTCGACATCCCTCCTTGCTCTTCTAAGTACGAGATTATTCTTCACAAAAGATGTCCAGTGCACATTCCTCGCAAACTCAGACACTATTTTCATATTTACATCTAGATCTGAACACGAAGAAAGAATGCCGTTTTACAACACCACCACAATTGTCAACAACGCAACCTCATTCGACATACGTGACCGTACTCGATTACTGTTATCACAACAACAACAAAAAATCAGCTCGCATCAGTAAATTTTATAGCCTTGTCATAATGAACTACTGACGAAAACACAATCGCCTTAAAATGTCTGCACTTCACCCGTATTGAAAAGATTCGATAAAGCAAGCAGCTATATGCCCTAAAAACACGGGTGTCAACATGGAAGAACTGAGCAAAAGTAATCATTTGCTATCTGTATATGAAGAAAGAGCCCTATTAACATTTCTCCATGATGCTGCATTGGGTATTGACCTTTTTAACTTTTGGAAAGCTTTATAAAAGCACATGCTATATATTTCAATATGACTTATTTCTGCCCGCCTTTAATAGAAAGACAATGCATATTTATCAGTCAGAGATTATGCTTTCATGCTAACTGGAGCACGCAGATGTTAATGTTACACGGTTTTTGATATGTGTAGGCACGTAAGCCTTTTTTTTCATTTTTTTTTCTCATTTACGGTGTAAGTAACGACAAGAATTTTAATACATACCGGCCAGGTTTTGCTGGAGGAACAGGACCAGTTGGCTTCGCCGGTATTTTGGCTAGGCAGAAGAGATACACGAATTAGCTTAATCATTTAAAGTATACTAACATACATACAAATAACTTTAATTCAAACGTGCTGCAAGTTTGTTGGACGGGCAAAAGGTCCCGCCTAGGTGAAGGCCAGGAGTTCTTGAGTCCTGGCGGCATCCTCGGCCAAGGACAGCTGTATCCTTGGCCGGGATATATTAAGATTCGAGGATATTTGTCAAGGCGATGTCAGGACGCTTTGATGGGTTTGCTTACTTTTGATTACCCTGTTCATACCAACGACCGTTCGCAATAAGAAATTATGCGTTTTTATTTCCCGGAATATGCTGCATGAAACAGTGTTCTAGTTTACTTATTCCATTATATAGATTAGTATACAGGACACCAAAATATGCAATAACTCTATTCTGTGTTCCTCAAATGCAACGTAATCCCTATCAATGCTTCGACTTGCGGACAATGCTGTAAAGTTTTGGGACAATATGATGAGGCATGATGTTGTGCGGTCACGCAGTTTTCATGGATGTTATGCGGAATGGCTCGGAAAATAGCACCCAGAAAATCTTTGTTAGGAGCGCTGACTTTCATCTGAACGTGCGCTCTTCCCTTACCTGAGCCCTTTTGTTTATCGTGATGCAACGTGAAATTAGGTTACGAGACGCGTTTCGCTTACTACTTCACAGGCTTCAAAACTTCCACGTGCTGTATCGAACATTCATCAACTTTTCGCCGTCTGTTCAAATGCTTCTTTTAGTGCTCTTCGAAGTATTCTGGTGTTCAGGTCACTTAGTGTGCATCAAATTGCTAATTGTGATATGAAGATATGTGATACGCATAGTTCCTACGTCACAATAATGAAGATTTGTTGTCATTATGAAGCTGACTGCTCCCACCACTAGGCGAAGGCCTCTCTATGCACCCTCATTTACACGGCGCTGGGCTTTGTGCGGCCACATCATCGCCTCAAGCTGCTGAACCTCATTTGCACATTTGTAACACTCTGACTCCCGAGGTCGCTCTTGCCATCTCTTGGAATTCAATCTCCTGCTCTCAATTAGCAGATGTCTTGCATGTTCAGGAAGAGACAGGAAGAGAGCAGAGTGGGTCAGGGAACAAACGGGGGTTAAGGATATCATAGTTGAAATCAAGAAGAAGAAATGGATATGGGCCGGGCACGTAGCACGTCGGCAGGATAACCGCTGGTCATTAAGGTTAACTGACTGGATTCCAAGAGATGGCAAACGCGTCAGGGGGGAGACAGAAAATTAGGTGGGTAGATGAGATTAAGAAGTTTGCAGGTATAACGTGGCATCAGAAAGCACAGGACCGGGTTGATTGGCAAAACACGGGAGATGCATTTGCCCTGCAGTGGGCGTAGACAGGCTGATGATGATGATGATGCATGTTCAACTAAGTTCAAAGTATATTCGCGATACCCTGCGGCACTACAGCATGTGCTGAAGTGCAGTTGTGCTTCATTCAATGCACACGTATGCGCCATATTGAGGTGAGGACGCGAATCTGAATCATGAGAGCACATACCCAGTCCAGGTTTCAGAGCCAGTACAGGTGCAGGTTCAAACGTGAAGAAAAGAAAAATTATACCCAGCAGGAACAGGACGTCATAACGAAACATCATCCTCCTAATGTGTCGTCTGAAAAGCAACCCATGGTATTATATTTTTATATCATATTGTCTTTCAATACAATGTATCACAAAGGCATATATTTCACTTTTTGCGGCAAAGCTGTATACGAAGAGGAATTTCAGTCTACGAGCACAAAGCGACAACGCACAGCGCATGCCTGAAAAGAAAATCCCACAGAGTGGCGTTAAGCCGCAATGGGAGGGACGATATACGGCTGTTTCGCATGGAAACGCGCAATCGGACACATCTGCGTGACGTTTCCACAGGCTTGGAGCAAATCGAGCTCTGGGCTCGAAATCACGTGTTTGTGGGGAAAGAGGTGATTTTCGGTCCGACGTTGCAAGGCACGGCCCCTTGCTGTGCGCACGCTCCAGGAGGGGCAAGCATAGCAGGTATCACGCTGTGAGCAGCAGTGGGAAAGCAGCCGTCGTCACAGCGCCGCTGACACGGAGGTGAGAGAACGAGAGCTCACATGTACCCCACAAAGCAACTATCGATGTGAGGCTGAGCCAGCGGTTCCGGCAGAAGAACGAGCGCGTGACAGGGCGCGCCTCTCACGCCACCATTGAGGCTACCTTTGACAGATGGATGGAAGGAACCTAACTTCATCAGATAGCTGGTGTGTAGGATTACATGTTAGATGGTCATCATTCAAAGCGCGACGGCTACTGCGGTGACCTTCTCCACGACCTGTGCCTCGACGACCGCGTCTGAGCTGGACATCGCGGCGTCCCACTGCCCGAGAGAAATTGACGCATGGATATCCACCTGCAGCGGCACCATACTAGAGCTCTACATGATAATTGAATTTGAATTTGAACTTTATTCAAACAGTGACTGTCTGGGATGAGGGGGGCTAAAGGCAGATGCAACTGCCTGACAACCCCCCCCCCCCCCCACCCATACATAGATTGCTCATGGTCATGCATGGTCATAAATGGCCACTGCCTGGAATCATTTGCATCCTGGCTTAATCTCTTCGGGGTATATCTTACTCAACACCCATGTGTTGGGAAAAAATTTCGTCTGCAATGTTACCAAACGCATTCGTACGGCGCAGCCACCCGCTTGTGCTGTGTTTGATAGAGCCCCCGCTCTAGTCTGTAAAGATTTGTGATGCCATGTAAGGACACCAACCCATCTTTCGTGGACCTCCCCGGAACCACTTGGGAAGAACAGCACGCCCAGCGCAATCAATGGGGTCGATATGTGACAACGCTGCTGATCACAACGGAGATTTCACAGGAGCTACATGATGTTTCGAAGATACTTTTTGGGCCTTGAATACGGAGGCGGCATGCACAATGTGTTGTGTATTCAGAATGATCTCCCAAAAACCAACGGCATGTGTTCCTTATGAATAACACAATGCCGCGGACGCGTTGGCGCGATATTTTCGTCCGTGTCGCGTCGCACATAGTCCTTATAGTACGTGCAGTGATACTGTCGCTGCCCCTAAAGGCCGCTTTGTTGGTTGAGCAATTTCTCAGGGCGAACTAAAAATTGTTTTTATTGCGATAGCAATTATATGGTCACTCCTGGCTAACTTTGCCGTCGCCGTCATGCCCCATGTATATATATATGTATATATATATATATATATATTTAAGGAAAAAATTCCAAGGCACCCGACCGGGGATTCGAACTTGTGACCCGTCGCAGCGGGGCGTTAGACCACTCAGCCACTCTTCATGCTTGCGCCAGCATAATAATGACCAGCTATTTATAGACAACATTTACCGCTGGCGGTATGCAGGTCTCGGAGGAGCTTGAGCGTGTTTTCTATCATGCAACGCTCCTACATTTTCTTACACTGTCAAAATTGCTCTTGAGACACGCACAAAAAAGGGGCCCCTTTCTGTACCCACTCGTGATGTGGAACGAAAAACAAAACAGCGTGCACCTTGCGTCAGACGCCACCGCGTGGCAGGGGGACGCAGAGGGGTCATTCCGAGGGCTGCACTTTAAAAGAAGAAGAAATATCTAAGAGCGTCGGGTACCGCGTTGTCGACACTGGCATCGTGTTGTTCAAACAAAAAGGCGTAACAACTATAATAGTTCTTAGTTCACGCTTGCTCTGTGTATACCTGCGCATCGCTTTCGAGCGTGCTTCTTTGCGCTTCAGCGGGAAGCTGCAAGTATCGAGCTGCTCGTCGATCTTCGTATGGCATACCAATTTCTTGCTATAGCATTGATTGCTTCGCCGTTGCGGCAAAACTGTGACCTTTCTGACAACGTGTTTCTCATTGTTGCGCTCGCTTTGCCTCTCAAGCTTGGTATCACTCAAGGAAAATGTGACGTTTAATCGGATGAGTGCTGTGCCTTATGTCGGCCTGGACAGCGACCACACGCTTATCGAAATAACCTTGGGACTGATCATGAAGTTAACCCATCCATAGCATCCGTAAGCACAAACCTTCTCTGTGAAATCAATTCCAAAAAAAAAAAACATTTAAACGAAGTCTACAAATACATGCCGCTCTAATCCAAAGTTGGTGACATTCTTTCTTCACTATGCCAGCAACAAATAGTCTTTAATAAACATTTATACCTAAAGAGAGTTAAAGGTTTTTGCCGGCGCATGTGACATCGCTCGTAACTTAAGCCAGAGTTTAAAAATATGCCAACCCACTTTATGTCACCACCATACTCATGTTTCTGAGTATGTCATGTAGTAATTCATGGCACTTTGTGTTTTACATAATTACCTATTTAGGCCGGATTAATAAACTCACTTCTAAAGCGACGAAACTAGGCAAGAAATTCCAATGAGAATGTTGTGAAATGGTTTTCCAGACGTCCGATTAAAATCACGTTTCATCTGTTAGGTATTACAGATTTTCGGCTTACTCCAGTTGCCGACAAAAAACACACAAAAAACATTCCAGTATCACCGCAAGGGTGAAGCAATGAATGTGATAGAAACCAAACTAACATATACGAAATAAGGCTGGCAGCTAAAGTTTGGATCCGTTCTTGCTAACTCTGCAAAGCGCTAGTGTAAGAGAATACGGCCGCTCCAGGGAACAAAACATTTTTTGCACAGTCTCGTTGCTCAGAGAGCACAGCATATGTGATGCCTGTCGAGAGAGCTCACGAGCTAGCCATTACAAACGCACCCTTGGAGTCAAAGTTCAGTGCTGCTGCTCGAGCGACATCCCTCCCCCCTTCCACATTACCTTCTTGCTCCTTCAAGACGGGCGTGGTATTTACTACTTCCTGCTTGAGTAGCAATCGACGGCAAGTCCGGAACGAGGTGTGATTTTATCGCATGCGCCCTCCGTTCAACGTAGACGAGTCGGCTGTCTTAATCTCTGCTTATATTACGTTGGTCGCCTCCACTCGCTCGCTCTTAAGCGTGGGTAGAACATACCATCCGCGGGGAGATGTAATCGATTTCGACTTTATACGGAACATGACAGCGACGGCGAAAACCCGTCGAGATAATAATAATTGTTGGGGTTTAACGTCCCAGACCCGTCGAGAGAATCCATATAATTGCTATCACAATAAAACAGTGCCACATGACATGCCAGCTTGCGCGTCCTAATTGCAGCACTCAAACTTTCTTGGTACAAACGACATGTTTCTCTAGCGGCAGTTTAAGGCAGTGATAAGCAGACACAGCGGCTATCACTTATCGCAAGCAACAGGTTCGTCGTCCAGCACCACGGCCAATGTAATGCAGCCTTTTAAGCCACAACACACGTGAGCAATAGATATGGTCGTTCGCGACCGGAACATTGGGAAACAGCACAATTAAGGCACGCAAGCGAGCCTGTGCCATATGAATTTTATTTTGTGTTTCTATTATTTTTTTAATAATTTTAATATTAAACACAAAATATTTTTTTTATTTTGTGTTTCAGACATTTTATAAACCAGTCTAGAACTTTGTAACTGGAATTTTTTTTGCCAGCTCTGTCGCTATGAAAGTAACTTAATTGTCCAAAGTTATTCAATTACCTAGGACACAAAAATAGCGCGAATTAGTCCACGACATATTCAGCAACATCCGCTTGGTCGCGTTGTCTTAAAATGCGTCGCTATATTAACAAAAGTAAGCCGGAACAACTTGCATAAATGAATCTAAGTATTTTCAATGCGACCTCATCTCAGTGTAAAACGTATTTTGTTTCAGTCAGCACCATCGCTTCAATCACTGAACCCACAGCGGACAGAACACACTGCGCTATTATCGCTTATATTTTTTTGTAACCGTACAAGATTGGAAGAAAGCGTAAAAAAATCAGGTGTCTTTTGCCAGGCAGATGTTCAAATTGTATCGGAAGCTCTATTGAATCCAATAAATTTCTGATTTCGTTCTCTTTTTCCTTGCGGAGAGGAATATTTCTTAGAGCGGGAAGTTCATTTCCTACAAAAAAAAAGCACCCAGATACTCGCGTTGTGCATATTATCGCCATTAAATTTATACATTGTCAAATTATTTCACTACTGATATAGAAATATATTTTTTTCAAATTTATCGCGGTAAGAAAATGCTTATGCTCGAAAGTGTCTCTATAATAATATAACCATACTACCCTATCCTTAGCCCAATCAGCACCTTGCCCACTCTTCCATAGTTATAAAGTAATACGATAGGGTAAATAAAAAAAATTGTGTTACATGAGGTATTACCATTTGCTTTCTTCGAAAAATGAAGGAATTCAGGCAAATAACAAGATCGTCGATTCTACTTCTGAATATTAGCTAGTTACCGCCCGCACCTCCGTTGGCAGTGACGTAATTTTCATAGCAGGCAAGTGACTATAAACAAAACACCATAGTCGCACGTAGTACATTCCATGCAGTTTCCTGCGCGATGTTAATGTCGTGCTTTTGTTTTTAAACCTCGCACAGGCTGAAACCCAGAACCTTTCTGTTTGCGATTTATGTTTTTGTCATAAGGAATATGTCGTTCGGGTCAATACCTCTGCCAAGATTTTTTAACGATCAAATAGAAATGCGTAGATGTAGGAATTCGTCTTACAGTGCCTTCAAGCGACGGTCTTATACTGCGTGGGAGGGTAGGAGGGGAAATATTAGGCAACATCTTGAGGCCTCACCAATCTCACACATTAACGGGGTCGTCATTTACATTACCTTGAGTACAAAACAGTTCTTTTCAATGATATGGCCACGTTACGCGTTATAAATGCTAGGTTGTCAGTCCATAGAAGTTGTTTCATTTGTGTGTTCCGTGATGCCAACGGGCTTTCTAGACTGCTTTTTAACTTTGAACCCTTTATATTTAAGCTGCATAGTTAGTTCTGAACCACAAAATTGCATTGCTTAGCCACATTATGGGATCACATGCGCTGCCATTGGTGGCGTGCTCCTTCACGGCCAACATATCATTTGTCTTTAAAAGCGGTTCAATGTAATTGTAAAAATGAAGAAAAAAAAGCCGGTGATTCTGAGCGTTTTGCATCAGTAAAACCTTATTTGAACTTACTGCTTGATTCGCGGCTGCCAGGAACGAAACGGGTATACTTAAGTCAGTAGGCAGAATTCAGTGGCCAGCTTGAAGCGAACAGTAAAACGCCGTTGACAGAGCGGCAATATATAGCGAATATTGCGGGCAGAGTAATGCGATCTCATTAATGCAGAGTATTATGTATAGTCAGTGTTAGGTAACATTTTTGCCAGAATAAGAAAAAGACAATTATGTTTTTACACTCCTAACAATTAGCGATGAAGAAGATTTATCTCATGATAAAAATGGTATCGTATAAAACCATCTGTTGAATAACCGATTTCTTGCACTGCAACGTCAATGCCTTATATATCATACGATGTCTTGAAACAGCCACGTACTCACTATCGATAGAATATAGCCCTTGTGCACAATTATACAGAATTATACAGACAGAAATTATAGCCCCCATAAAATTAAGAAACAGAACCAACCTGCAGCACACCCGTTCAAGGTCTTTTTTTTTCTTTTGCCGTTTACCATTTTATATTCGAGCTATGTATAGTAAAGGCACGGCAGTCACCTGTGCCTTTGACATTATCTTGTTAGAACCGATATAAAGTTACCACTGTTTTCTAACGATATAAAGAGCTCTCGTTAAAAATAGGTCAGTATCATATTTCCTGCGCATTGCCACATTGTGCTCAGACAAAGCTTGAAAGCATCAAAACTTCTTGAATACGGGGTGCCACTGGAGCCACCGCTTCGACAACAGGTCTTCTCTTCTGTTGCAGCCTTGAACACAAGGTGGCTTGTCAAAACGGTGGCTCTATTGACTCCCCGTGTTGAATGCTTTTTCATCTCTTCCACGTTCCATCTTCCGCTGAGATTCTGTCATATTAACGCGATAGCATTAAAGAGCTCGTTTCACAGAAATTCCGGCGTCGTAGTCGGCGTCGGCTTCGTTGGTTGTGAGCGAAAAATCGTCATCTTGTCTGTGACCGAAAAATCGAGAAATATGCAAATAAAATAAGTAATACAAATTTCCGGGTCCGAATGCGGAACGAACCCAGGCCGTCTGCGTGGCAAGCAGGGTGTTCTACCACACAGCCATGCTTCTGCTTGGGACTACACTGAAAATAACTTCCTCTGCTGGGAAATTCACTGCAAATAACGTTCGTGCTTTACAAACAAACGCGTCCTGTATACAGGCGTCATAATACAAGATGTAATATCGCAGTAATATTGCTTGGTACAAGCGTACATTGCCATCGGGCGTCAGTCACATGCCATCGGACATGTGACTATCCATAACGACATTGTGGTTCAAGAGCCGTTCCACCCATTACAAAAGGCAGACACGTTTTTGCGCGTATTCCCTCAAGACCACGTAGTGGGTGCATAACAAGTTCGAAAACATTTCCCGCATTTCCCACGCATAATTGCTCGGTGTTTAAAGGATGCTACCCATTAAATAGTATGCACTAAGTGATTGAAGTACGTACTAGGGATAGGATATCGCTATCGCGTTCAACTCTTCAAGGCGATCCTTAAGGGTCCCCCCAATTTTTAAGCAATGCTTATAATTCGATCACTTAGGCACGATATGCATCCGATCTTCCAGAGTAGCCAATGGAATGAAATGTTATGTCATGTAGGCACCCTATTCATGAAGATTCAAGGTGAATTATAATTTAGCGATGTTGATAGTTTTCCTCTACGAATAGGCTTTCTCGAAAAATACATTTCATGCGAAGTTGTCTTTGAAACCAGAAAACATCAACTCCCCTGTGCGTCGCCTCCTCACTACACTTGCTACAGGTGCTCCTATTTCGGCAATTGCGCATGGCTATAGGCACGTTTTAGTGCTTCCCTTTATTCGTTAGTTCTTCATCTGCTGAATTATAAAGTACTCTCTGTGCCAGCAAAACGACGTCAGTGACCTATGTTTCAGTTCTGCACCACCAGCGCCTGCTATAGATTACTCAACACTAGACAATACTCCCCGAATGGACAATGGAAGTCGACTTGGCTTGCCGAACAAGGGCTCGCATTGGTGAACAATAGTCAACATTAAACACAGTTAGCCAAAGGTACTTCACATTGTTATTTACAAGCCAGCACTATGCAGTTACGAACACTACCTGTATTATGCCACTAAGTGACGCAGGCGGGCTGCTCGCATTATGCAAGTAAGTATGATAGGCTTAAATAGCCGCCCATGTGTCACCGCTATTTAAAACTAGGAGAGGCGGGTACTTCGACGTGAGCTCTAACACACGATATGGTTACTTTTCGTAAGTACGCATTGAACTGCATTCTTCATGGCATAGCTGTATTACATAGATGGATTTTCTGGTAGTTCCACCATCCTTAACCAAAGCTCTTTCTGCTCTTTCTATTGCCATCTCCTTCCTATTTGAGTCTCCAGAAACATCTCAGACGCCGATGCAATGGAGGCAAAAGAATGCACCTTTTTAGAACAATGGAGCTCAGAAAATATGGTGATGTAAAGCCTCGTTCAAAGTTCGCTTTAACAAAAAAATAGGTTTCGCACGCACTTGTTCTTCAAACCTGAAATTGCCCACAACTGTGTGCGATGCTTCCGCCCTAAAATTGCTACATGTGCTTCCATTTTCGGAATTGTGCATGGATATACCCACGTTTTCACTGTTTAGTTTTTGTCGTTAGTTCTTCATCTGCTGAGCTATAAGGTGCTCTTTGTGCCTCCGAAATTGCGTCAATGTCATATCTATCAGTTACACACCACTTGCGCCTGCTATAGATGCCTTTCAATCATCTTATAGCAATAAATAACTGTTAAACCGTTTCACTGTAGATGCGCGTGACGTGGAACTAACGATTAGTCTATATGTGGCCATGGTGACATCTGCTGTGCAAAAGGATGCAGTCAAATGAGATCCGTGTGATTAGGATGTAGGATTGGTCTGGAGCTTGTCAC
Source organism: Rhipicephalus appendiculatus (assembly GCA_030522465.1). Lineage (NCBI taxonomy): Eukaryota > Metazoa > Arthropoda > Arachnida > Ixodida > Ixodidae > Rhipicephalus > Rhipicephalus appendiculatus. Next base: position 21,082 of record JALIZH010017149.1, on the reverse strand, counting down.
TTATTACCCAACCAGTTATTGTTCGATCAAGAGTTCATTTTTGGCACTTGAGCTAGCTACGATGATGGCCAGCTTCTCCATTAGTTTTACAAAACTGAACACGTGTGACAGCCCCAACATAGACTAGAAAAGCACAATGAAATACTAACAGCCCAAGGCTTGTGTCTTGTCTCTCAGCTGCCGAGTGTTGTTGTGATCGTCGGGACACCTCACAACAAACAGCGTCACCAAAGGTGTAGTCGCATGAAAAAAAAAAAGGACGGTTTATTCACAATACAACCGGCATTTATAGCTTAAGCGACTGGCCGAGACCCAAGGTCGTTCACAACTAAGCGAAACTTAGCAACAACGTTGTACTGTTGCTACAAGGCACAGTTGCAGCACACAAACTGCGATGTGGAAGGGGTTCATCATATGCAAAGTTCCTTTGGTTCTTGCAGGTCTCTTACGACTGCTCATTGGCACGCGTCAATGTGCCTGAAGGACCGCCCACCACTTATATAAAAATAAAAATGTTCAAGCAAGGGCGTGAGCAGTGAACAACGAACGTACAAAGCGTACACGCAGGCTCTTGCAAGAGGCATCTCCAAATCCAACCTTCGAGATGACCGCACCACTACATAGTGTCCCGCTCATTAAACGCAAAAGCAGCGGAAGGGCGGACCGCTTTGGTCGAGCATTATCTTGGCGAGCCGCGTGCAAACAATAGTGCCACGCCACCCTAAATTCACATGTTTGTTCATCCGTCTAGTTACACTTACCGCTATCTGTTAGTGAGCTGAGAAACCAGTAGTTCTTCACATAACCTGACATTGCAGGCATAGCATTGCTCACCCATCACCAGAATGAACTACTTCGAAAGGTTGTAGGCAGTGCGACTATAGCCGCGTTCAAGACTGCAGTCGCATCTCTCATAAATGTCGTATCGCGTAACAGCTGTAACGTCCGTTTGCGTAGCTAGCGACCACGTATGTTCACATTGATCTTTTCGGTGCGATACGTTTTTTAGGACGCGCCAATCACCTCTAGGAATGTGCGTTGTGTCCTCGCTAAAATTGTTACAGCCCAGCAAGAGTCGCGTGTTGGTGGGGCTAAGGTCCCCGGTTCGGCTAAAGTCGGACACGCCACGAGCGCTCTCATTAACGCACGTCGCGTCTGCCCTCTAGTCCAGCAAACCACGGGGCAAAGCAACTGCACAGACACGCTACTGCATGGCTTTCAAGACGCGGATGAAGACGCGAAATTTGGGGAGGCCGGAAGCCCCGCGAACGGAAAGTGAAAACCGAAACTGCTTTGCCCATTGGTCGTACGAAGCGGTCGCATCAGTAGTTGTCGTAAAAGTCGCGGGCCCACCAACATTTACGCCGCAAACGTTACGTAATTTACGCAAAATACAACAACGTCTGAACAAGCTCATCACGTTGCTTGCGTTTGCGCTTACGATCCTGACCGAGGATCCGTACCTAGCGCACGTAGTCTGAACATAGCTTAACCCCGCAGGACCTGGTAAGCGAACTGAAAAGATTGAACCTGGTTGAAGCCAAAGGGGTCCTCGCACAGGGGCGCTTCCAACCGGTACTTCAGTAAGCCGTTTTATTAATTTCCTCCTACTCAGGAGCTCTGAGCTCCACCACCAACTAAATGCAGTCCAGAGGGCCCAAGAACTGGCGGAACGCCTCGACGTTCCCGCCCCGACTAGGGCGTCGCCTACGGTAGCGGCTGCAAGGGTGTCCCTCATGGTTTGCCCGGCAGCTTAAGCTCCTCAAGACCTTTAAATAAAGTTCTTGACTGGCTGACTGACTCCTCAAAAGTTCAAGGTAGTTGAGGCCAAATTGATTCTGCAAGTGCTCACGCCTCTCAATCCAGAACTTTTCCTGAAAGCGAACGACTGAGCTCACATGACTTGACTCAACATGAAGATTGTAAAAAAAAAAAAAAAGCCTAATGTTATTAGGAATGGTCTATCCATATAGGAAAGCTAGAAAAGTGAGCTTTCCAATATGGATATGGAAGAAATAAAAAAAATATTTGCTATACCCTCTTCAGTCCGTGGGTACCCAAATGGGTACATTTGAAAAACGCGCGCTGTGATCCCATGTTTGAAGACCGCTTGACGAAAATTGATGTTTCTGTGAGCGGAAGCATCAGTTAACAAATTGCCCACGACATGTCTCCGTATGCCCATGTGCGCGCTCGCAGTAAACAAAAGTATGGCGGCGTCATGCGAGGATAGCGCGCGCAGTTGACCAGGTGAAATTAGATTTTTCTTAATTAATGAAATGCTAGATATATTTTGTTAAGGAGTGAGTACAAACGATCATGATAGACTAGAGAAGGCGCGTGGAAATTTCGGACTTGTTGCTTTGAGTTGCCTCTGAGATAGCTCAACTTACTTACCAATGTACCCAATTGGGTACTTCAGGTCATTGCGTTGAAAATACATTCAATTTTGCTTTGTGTTGCAAGCAGATTTCCCAGTGACTAGGAGATACAAGAGCTACTCTTTTAGAGTGATATTGACTTGCCTGATGAAGGCGACATTGTGGGTGAGCTGCACAGCAGCAGTGAATGGTCAGATAGCAGCAGTGATGATGATAATGATGATGATGATGATGATGATGAAGAAGATAGTGATGAACCAGTGAGCTTCCAAGGTCAACGTTGCGGCTCGATTTTGAAAGAGGCATACTAAGCCCCATCGAAAAGAGGTAGAACACATTCGGGTACGCGTAGGTCACAGGAGGAGAAAAAAAGTAGATGTACAGCATCCCCATTGCAACAAAGCATGTAGCAACAATATGGGTGGTGTGGACCTTTCGGACACGTAAGTGCCTTAATTCAGGACAGATATTCACAGATATTCATAAAAAGACGTGGCCAATCAGGATATCTGCCCCCTTTTTGGAACTAGTGGCGATGAATCCCAGGATCGAATGCAGGAATGACTGCAAGCTCATAGATCTTGCAGCAAAAACATTCTCAACCAATTGAAGTTTAAGAACAGATTGGCGAAAGCGCCAATTCACACACACACGTCCAGCAAATGCAAGAATTACAAAATGCAGTAGAGCTGGACGTTCAAATTGGCTTATCTCTGGAAGTCCCAAAACGTAGCAAGTGGTTTCAATACCAGCTATTGAGGCCCGATTTCGCATGCAGGGACATTTTTTAGGGCATGTGCCCCCCAAAGTTTCAGATAATATGCCACAATGAAGATACCAGCGTGAAAACCCGCGTTAAACACCCTAAATGTCAGCTGTTTGCTTGCCTTCTAAAGAAAAATTGCTCTTTTGATTTTTACTCAGCTTAGGCCTGATGTACCCAAATGGGTACATCCATTTTCTCCTCCGAAATTGCAGTTTTTGTTTTTTCTTCTTCTGAGAAGTGTTTCGTGACCCCCAAATGCTTAAAATAAAGAGTTTATACGAGTTCACCTTAAGTACTTTTTCCTCAGGTCTGAAGAGGGTACTTCACATTCATTGTTTTATCGCTAAGATATGCTTGCTTGGCACGGTTTCTTACGGTTCAAATACATTTTCTATTTCCTTCGTTACAAGCTCGTATTGTGCCTGTCTATTGAGGCTCAAATTCTGCGTCCTATTATGCACATACACCAGCTGCAACTACCCTGGCCCTGTATCGCATTTGAAAAAAAAAAAAGAAAAACGTGCTTTGCTGCTTACCCCTCAAGGAGTCAGGGTTCATGTGGACAAGTTAGCTGAGCCCAATCTCCTCAGCGGTAAGGGTAACAACGGTAAACTTGAGAGTGTTAAGAAGCTTTTGCTTCCTCTTTGAAGGCGTTCTGGTGAACAATTTGTCTCAATTTTTATGGTGTAACGCTTTCTCATGAGTCTCCTATACTCGTCATTAGCCCACTTATTTGCTGTGTTCCATATGTATGTACGGCGTTTTCATGCCTCCTCCCAATTCTTATCCACTTTCATGCTTAAACTCGACATAGCTTTCTTTCTGATGTACCATGCTAGCTCTCATTACTTTGTCATGGTCGGCACAGCCGTCCCCATTCTTCCTGTTTGTGGAATATAAGCTCTCACACGACGTTTCATCGTCGCTTAAAAGCGCAGAACGGTGACGTTGAACGGGGATATGCTTTCCAAAAACAGGGAGCAATGCCAGTACACGCTTTGTTTCCAGTGAAATGTGCATTTGGTTGACGGATTTTGCCACGTATAGTGTTTTTGGGATGTTCTGGCTCGATACAAGTATTATTGTTTTACGAACCTCGATCCCTCTTTATCGTATACTTGTCAGTTTTTTTTTTGTTTTTTTGCCACATGACCTTATGCGGGTACACCTGATTTTGTACCAAGTATGCTACGAAACACCGTGATTACATGAAACGGCAAATAATAGGTTCAGATTCTGAATCAAATGTTCCCGCGAAGTTTTCTCTGTCCAAAAATTCATTCCAAGTATGCAACGGCTAAAATTTGTCATAGCGTTTATTACGTGGTCTACGCACAATTTAGACAAAGAACCATCAGCTTGCTCCGAGGCACCCCTTTCAAGATCTCAATTGCAGTTATTATCTTTAAACAATTGCCTAGTCTACCTCGTTGCTGAAATTTCTCGCAGAATACAGAGACCATCTTCAGCTGTGGAAAGAATTCCCAGAATTTTAATCATGCATGCGAGAATGCACCGTGTCCTAAGAATACGCATAAATGCAGCTTCTGTCCGGGCAGGTGGCCGCCATCTTGACTCGCGAAAATGCTCGTCTACTGCGTGAGCGCACATGAACAGGCGAATGGCTCGCTCCGTAAAGACTCTGGATATCCCAGCCTGTTGCGCATGCGCAGTTGGCGTCTCCACTCGTCCGCTGGACCCACCGGCCCTTCAAGCCACGTAACTATTTTGCTTTACTAATAATCATCCACTGAACCATGATATACCTCAATGATGGTGTCTTCGAGTGTATTTTTTCGGCCACGAGCACTCCACGATTCGATGTGTAATGCATATAGACGAGAAAAGCAAGCAGTTGTCAAAATAATGTGCATGAAATATTTTATTGAGACATGTATAGCAAGGGACACACAAGGAGTTTTCATTCTGCAATGAAGCATCAACTTCGCGCACTGTGCATACACAGGTGCTCTGGCTCGAATCAGTCGCAAAAATCCGTTAGTGAGTATTCCAGATATTCTGGGGTAATACTTTCGTGACTTGTTGTACCCATTTATCCACTCGTTTTGTTGGGGTTGCTGCTTTATGAAAACACGTTGATGGTTGTCCTATCTAACCAGACCAAGCAGGCAAATATCTTCCACAACAGGAGCTCTTGTTGAGTCCAGAAGGCGTCCGCATCGCTGTCGCCTTGATTTCTTCCACTGCCGCTGCCCGCTTGGATCGAGAATTGACGTTGAGGAGTCTTCTGGTCGAAATTGTCATCTGGTCATTGCATTTAGCTAATTTTTAAATTAGTCTATTTTCCTCGGATAAGTAGCCTGGCGCTGTGGCCAGCACTTCTGCCCTCTCGCAAAAAGAGAACTGCAAGGTAGCGATTAAATGAAAACTCATTACTGTAATTACATTCTCAGTGCACTATTTTGAGCCAGAGCTGATACGCCTTAAATCTGAAGGCTGCCACGATGCACCAATTGATTGGTGCCTTACGTACACCGTTTAACATGTATTTATGACTGTGTAGCGAGCAAAAGTGGTTGTCCTTCGTAAATGGTAACATCCGATCAAACCCGCACTTTCTCGAAGTTCATTCGGTGAAGAGCATATAAGCACCGCCAATATGCAATAATGGCGTTTTTGGCCTAATTATATAGGCCAGCATATTTGGCGTACAATATTGGTCTGCAATTAGAAATGAAATTTTGTTCTGAAAAATAAAGGAGTAAATTGTGAGGCCATTAACTGTAGGGATGCTGCTGAAATAAAATCGGCATTAGAAATGGTTATCAAACAATGAAAACTGTTTTGATATAACTATTTCTTCAGAGTTCAATTGTACAAAAACATCGATTTTTGTGCATTTGCTTCTGACGAAGGGACTTCGCCATTTTCGTGTGGATAGGCAGATTCAATACTCTACGTCCAAGCTATGTTGTTAATAGCCACATCTATATAATACACAACAATAACGCCCTATGTCTGTTTCTAAAATTGTAAGATATCGGCTTTTTTATTTTTTGCATCAGTACTGAAGCCACCTTTTAGTGTGCGCCATCTAAGGCATTGCTATATTGTGTCGAAGATTGCACGTAAAAAGGTAAACACAGAGCAAAATCCTGACAAAACACAAGAAGGTGACGAAAGTATCGCTGACTGAGAACTCATTTAAAAACTAGCACTTGTTCCGTGTACGAATACAACCGATGAGCGAAGCTGCTTAGAAATGGGACGCGCGCGGCGTTTCATTGTCCAGGCAACGGGACCAAGCACTGGGAGGCCGGCAGGGTGAAGCGATGGTTTCGCGCGTTCTCCGGATTGAGGGGCACAGAGCAGAGGCGAAGAAAAAGGGAGAGGGAGACTAATCTGCCTCCGTTTCGCATGCGTTCGTATTCTCGCGCTTTGCGCATCGTGCAGACGCCATCCGCGTTCCCAGCGCTCATAAAGCTCATTTATCCTCGCGCGTGAGGGGGAGACGCCACAGCTGGCACAGTGCCAGGGAGCTTCAAGGGCGACGGCGACGGCGGGGTGCCAGCCGAAGGAGCTTCGTTCCTAAAAAAATGCCCCCACCTCCCCGAAGGGAATCGTGAGGGAATGCAAATGCATTTCGCGCGCGCTTCACTCCATTTATATATGGTGGTTGTGGTTCGAAGAAGGAAAAGGCGCCTAATTTCGGCAGCCCGGTCAGGAGCACGGCGAAGCGCCTGGTTTTTTTTTTTGCTTTTGTTCTGTTTTTTTTTTCTTTTTTTATTTCTTTTAAATTTTTTTTGTTCTTTTTCCCTTTTTTTCTTTTTTTTATTTTTTTTTTCATATATAGCTCCGCCGAGCTCCCGCGATGCAAGCGCCCTCACGCACTTGAAATGCATTCGCATTTAAAACTGGGGATGCGTAAAGCACGCAGCGATGGAGCGGTGTTTCCTACTGGAACATGCCAATCGCTGCTAATGTGCTATGAGAGACAGAAGACTCCGACTGGACACAGAGACTCGCAGTCAGCTTTTAGTTAACGCGCACGCTGCGCATTTTTATTGTTCAACAACGCACAGGAGAAATCTCCCACCGGCACCACCTTGGAGATCAAGAGCCATTGCCATATACACGGGGTGGCCAGTGAACGGTTGTGCAGCGCGAGCAGTCGGTTTTTTCAACCAAGAAACTCGCTAGCAGACACTGCCTGTGTCGGCGTCGCGAGGCGAGAGAGGGGGGGGGGGCGTAGGAGAGGAAAGAGAGGGGGGGCGCGCATGCGCAGTGGGAGTGTGGACGCTGCGGGCAGAGATGCCTAGAGAAGAGAGGGGGGGGAGCGTAGGAGAGGAGAGAGAGGTGGGACGTGCATGCGCATGGGAGTGTGGACGCCGCGGGCAGTGATGCCTAGAGGAGAGTGGGGGGAAGCGTAGGAGGGGAGAGAGGAGGGGAGGCGCATGCGCAGTGAGGGTGTGGTTGCCGCGGGGAGGGATGCCTAGAGGAGAGAGAGGGAGAGAGGAGGTTTTTTATTTTTTTAAAGGGTTTGCGCATGCGCAGTAAGGGTGGTCACGCCGCCCACCACCACCACCGGATTAAGCTTCGCCATAAGATGCTTCACATCTAACACCGGCCGGCGCTTACCTCCTCAACCTATCCTCCTCCTCCGCGGACAACGCTGGACAACGCTGGACAACGCCGGACAACGCCGGACAACGCCGGATGCCTGACATAGCCCGACTATGAAATGCATTCGCATTTAAAAAACGTGAGCTTGGGCAGGGTGGTATTCCATTTTAAAACTTACAGCACAGAGAGAGTAAGACACTGAGGAACGATACCTAGCTGTCCGAGTCGTAAGTCAGTGTTTTGTCCTTTCTGTGCGCTATAGGCGTTAAAGCTCGCTTTAGTTTTCGATGTGTGCGTACATATGCGTATAGCCACAACAGCATAGAAACGGCTACAAAATCAATTTAGCCTGTTTTGTACACCTATCTCTCGCATCATATTCACAGGGAGGCGCTACAAGCACGTGCTGTACATATTACCAAAGGATTAGTAAAAATTGTCCGAGATTGATGGAATACCACAGCGATACATTCCTATCGGGTTTCAAAAAAAAAAACCGCGCATTAGGCCTAGGTCTTGAAAACGACCACTTTTTTTATACAAGCGTTATAATCTGAAACACTGCATTGCCATGCCATACCTTTAGTTGTTTTTTTTAATCAGAAAACATTGCGTGCTAGAAATGACCACAAGCTGCCTACCAGATTGTTCGCGTTTTTTTAAAAGAACGATGTAGTTTTAGTGATGTAGACAGTCTCCCGATTCTTAAGACTGCTCCTTTGGTCAAGGGCAATCACTTAATCATAATGGAGAAAGAGCTTCGTAGGCGTTGCCTACATCCACTTGAAAAATATGTAGATAATTGTCCACTGTTAGAGTAAACACAGCACAGCGTGGCACCAAAGTAACGTACTGCGTGTCGGCACAGCAGCCGTCGTAAATTGCGTTGCGTGGGTGCTTGTGCGGCTGCACCGCTTCACTTCGCTGCTAGGCCGTGCTGCCTGGACTGGTGAACCACAGAGCGCGGCCACTGTTAGCCGTGTTTTTCCCAAGACCACACCTCCCTTTTACATCTCATACATGGCACAGTTATTACGTTATGATGTATAACTTATGATGGGGATTCACTTACTCCGTGCTGTGTTTGTTTCGTTATATATTTAGGCATCCAAATGGCCGCGAGAGCACTAGGACGTACACGGCTAGATAGATAGATAGATAGATAGATAGATAGATAGATAGATAGATAGATAGATAGATAGATAGATAGATAGATAGATAGATAGATAGATAGATAGATAGATAGATAGATAGATAGATAGATAGATAGATAGATAGATAGATAGATAGATAGATAGATAGATAGATAGATAGAAACACCTTAAGTGTATTTAATTCACTCAGAAATAATTCGCATTTAAAATGGCCCTGTAACACTTTTTCAGCATTGACAGGTATGCTGCCAGTCGGTAGTTCCAGGCTCTTCACAACAGGTGGCGCCAAACGCTAATGTGCAGCACGTGGCTTGAAATTTAAGATTAGTTCCCAAAATCAAAATTAGTGATTTCTAAAAAGTGAAAAGTGAGCTACAAATCGCTCAATTTTCTCTCGACAAATCATGCCACAGAGCGAAATTCCACGGCCATGAGCTCATTTAAGCTCCATGAGCTGCATAGTTGTCGCAGGAGCGGCGAGATGCCGCCAGGACCCCGCGGTCTTGCCCGCGGATCACACGGAAAGTAAGCCGGAAACCGCGTGTGCGAAGAAAGCTAAAGAATGTGTTCAAAGTCGTGACGCGCGCTGACGAACAGGCGTATCTCCTTGCCCCATCGTCAACTCCCTCGGACCTCCTGCGTAGCTTTCAGCGCGCTCGCTGCTACAAAAAGACATAGAAAGGGCTTTAAAGCGTGCGACCAATTCATATAGCTTCCCTTGTACTCGACGGATTTTAAAGATATTTCCGGCAGTCGATTCACGAGGAAATAAACACCTTTAATTATGCAATTCTACGATTATTTGCACGCCCCTTTAAAACTGCGTAAATTCTAAATACTAGAGAACAATATGCTTATCAGGATGGCTTGAAAGACGTTGTTTTTTTTTTTAATTTTTACACAGGATCTTCTGAATGAATTTCACAGGCTGGGATGATGTAGCCTGTTTTGCCAGTTCGCATCACGGCAAGATATTTACTCCCAGGTATGTTAGATGACTTTGACAGATGGCCTTCTCTGCGAAATGAACTCTTCTTCCTGGTAAGATCAGGAGTCAGGTATTAAAATATTAGAATTTATTGGCTTGGGTTCCTGCTTAAATGTGGCAGATACGTGTTCCCTACTGGGAAGGTGACATATGCTGCATAACGCGGCAACTAAATTTAAATGAAAGAAAGATAATCCGCGCATGCCGCAACATTTTCCTGAAATTGATTCTTGCTGTTCTCAAACACATCCACTTGAACATGGAAGCTAGAACGCATAAGCTATGTTTGATAGTATCTTACGAATTGATGGCGATTGTATAGAATAAACGCTCGCCATTATGGCCATTACTTACATTCTTAACTGGAAGTTAGGTAATTTCGGTAAAGAAGAGAAGGAGTGGCTGCTTGTGCATTCACACGGCTTAGGAAGAGGGCGTTAGGGCGCTTGCAAAAGTTTCGTGTTCGCTTCGAACTATTAATGGAAAAATACATTCAGAAGTTCTTCACAAACCAATTTTTCTTTATTTAACTCCTTTTAGGCGCTTTGTGAACAATTGTTCTCAATATTTCCGTGGTAGTTGGGTCGACAAGTTGCTAAAAACGAGCCAACCTCATCGACATTTCGATCAATTAAACGTCCTGCGTATGGGTCCCTCTTCATTTAGCATAATTTCACACTGCACTGTGGCATGTGATCATTTCGCTGAATGCACAAACACCTTCGACGAGTCGTTTCATCTACCACCCTCCGCCAGTCGCGTTAAAAGTGCATTCTTTCTTTAATTTGAACTATGCATCTGAACATGACCGCTTGACATGTCGAAGATGGGATTCTATTCAATTTATACAAAAACAGAACATGAATGTCTTCATGATGAACAGATATTTATTTCTAAATTGTTTAGATTTTATTGCTATAAAACCGGCAAATCAAATTATACTGGAGTTTTTTTTGTTATAGTTCACTATGAAGTGTTTTCGAATAATGTTTTATAACTATTACACATTTTCAGATAGTGCTACGTAGGACGCGCCATAAGTGGTCATGCCCACTTCTGCCTAGTTTTCGCCGTTGGGTGTGCTTGTATTTTTGGCCTTTAATTTTATGACTGACAATGCTACCATCTACTCTTCAGTGTGATGCCGCTATGGTCAATGTCGAGTTGTGCCTACAAACTTCAGGTACACTGCATGGAAACGCCATATGGTTGCTTTTGCTTTCAGCTCGCTAGATGGAGTTCATAGGAAAGGTTAGCAATATTTTAAGGTAATTGGACTTCGCACACCAGCCCGTCTACGATGAAAAAAGGATGTGAAAAGCACGGCACGGTGAAGGGACTAGAAACATCGCGCAACAGCATGATCATTCACTCAAAAGGAACAAAAAAAAAGTCTGTGGTGTCATACACCAAACACTTTTATGTACTAAATTTGACGTCAAGTGTAACCTAAGTTTAAGCACACTCATTTGAAGGTATTTAATTCTTCTGCTAATCAAAAGGTCGTAAGCAGTGCCTCCTTGCATTGCGCCGTAGTGTAATGCACGGTAAGCACTGAAAAACAAAAGGCTTATCATTATTAGACGAGCTTTGTTTTTTTTTTTGGCTCTCACAAATCATATTGAAGTTGAAATATACTGAAATGCTGCAGCCTTTTTAGAGACGTGTATGGAGCAAGATACGGATTCCTTAGATATTGCAGATATGTGGATGTTTTTTACCTGTATTTGCATGCGTGTCTCCTGCAAAAAAACGTGTCCAATATAAGTAATTATTTATATTCACTTTAAATGTTCACTGCATTCTACGAACACATGGCACATATAGGAAACGTGACAAGCCGTACTTGCAACAAAAAATAAATGAAGCATGAATAAGTATCACACACCGTCAGATTTTGCCATATGTCTCCAACGTCCAAAGCCAGGACACTTGAACGTGGTAGTTAGGACGCGTGAGCGATTCTTGATGACATAGTAAATCCTTGCACTAAACTTCACAACCCTGCCTATTTGTGAGAAAAGGTTTCATGGATTGCTTCACGGAGGAATTTGTCAGAAAAGGCGAAAGCACGCGGTCATTTTTTGTCAGCTTTCTGGAAGCGATGGCTGCAAGCGTGCCGATAAAGAAGTACACACCGATGGACATGGACACGCTCGCAGCTGGCACTCAGCGGCCACTGACGGGCGGTCGCGGCCGAGGCTTGGGCGAGTAAAAATGTGTTCCTTGGTGACTTGGCCTCGTCTCTGAGGGATTCCGCGCTATCCACCGCCGAGAACGCTACAACTTCCAGCATTAAAGCACTGGGTGAACTCCACGTAAGCCATGACTGATAAAGAATTCGTAGATTCTCGTTAAGCAAAGTAAGGGCTTCGCTAAAGTGCATGGCTCTGGCGATACGATGGACTGCAGCGCCAGCTTCTAATAGCCTAGGTGAGAACGTGGTTTATGAAAGCGAGCACTTAAACGAATGACTAACGTACAGCGGGAAACGAAGACAAGGGCTCGGCTTCAAATGAGTATTTTCAGTCAAATTACGTGGACGTCAGAGCGTGTCATTGTTTCGCGCTCACTGTCCTTCTTCCCTTAAGATGTGTACTTCCATATATATCTACAAGAACTAATGCTGTCGCACACCTAGGTACTATAAACATTACTTTACAAAATGATCCCTGTGATGACACTTTCTTCGTGACTCGTAAACGAACATGTGTGGAACAAGTCACGTTCTAAATTGTATGCACTATGATTTAGCTTTATATGTTATTAAACTGACAAGGTCTCCTATGCGTTCACCTGAGAAGACTCGAAGGTGAAAGCAATCTTATTCGTACTGTTCTGGGTCGATGTATTTCGCTTTGATACTCCCCCCCCCCCCGAAAGTTTTCTGCACCGAACATGGCCTTTCACCACCTCCAGGATTACAGAAATTGCAAGCTTTGTACTCTACATGTAGCTTTGCACTGTCACTGTGATCGGCCCACCTTTCAGCAAGCGACGATTCCATGCGATGACGTTATCACGTGGCTCCGAGTTGTGTGACATCACAAATTATGGAAATCTGTGGCGTCATCATGATATTATATGTTCACGTGATCACGTGATAATGACCATTCGCAATCACTCTTCCTGACGCAGACGCCGCCACCAGCGGTTAATCTGTAGACGCGTTTGAAGGGCCAACTGTGTATCTTGCCTTAATGAATGACCTCCTACAAGCAGCCAGAGTACGATCAATTTTACCAATATTGTCACGTAGTTGCGACGGTGAACAAGGTGAACACAACCCGGTAAATATATAACTTTATTGGGTAAACCTGTGCCTAGCAAAAATAAGAAATAACTTTCACAGTTAGTAAATCGGGCATTGGTAAAACACTTCAACTTCTATGATAAATGCTCGAACAACCCAGCGTAGCTCTAAGACTGCACCTACATATTTCACGCTTTGTTGATGCTGTGGCTGATGATGATAGTTATGATGGTGGTGGTGCTGGTATTTAAATATAGTTCACACCTTTCTAATATGCGGGCTAGGTGCTGTAAATAGGTATTTTATAAGGGCGGTCAGTAAATCGTGTCAGAAAATTTCCAAGGCTGCAAACAAGGTGATCCATCTTATTTAAAAATTAAACTGGACTTTGCAGCGGCACAAATCTTAACGCAAACCAATTGGTTCGTTCAATAAGCACCAGTTGGTTGACGCTTACACAAGCCCATGCTCAGTATGACGTGCAAAAGAAAAGCAAATGTGAAGCCTGCTCATGCGCCTTGCAGCCTTTGCGGGTCTGCAAATGAGATAAATATGGTGTCGAAAGTTGCCGAAGCTGCGACGAGAATAAACTCCTAGAAGGACGGCTATATAGACATGCTTACTGAACTATCGGCGGAGCGAAAGATCACCCTGGGACGTACATGGCCGAACCCCTTGGTCAAATAAAGTTTTACCTCCTCCTCCACCCTAAATTGTGACTTGTTTTCTGTGTAGCCTACTTCCTAAGCGAAGGTATGATCAAGACGGGCGCTCACAGAGAAAGAGACACATGAAATGAACGACTGCAGTTGAGTCCAGGATGTCTTTTGCCATCGAATGGCGATGGTAAGCGACAAAAATTAGGTTCGAACAAAGTGATTACAAATAAAACTCGGTATTCTGCACGAGTCTTCTCGAAATCTGCAATCAGTCTGGACAGCGGGTCATTAAGAACTGGTAGTGAATGTAGAGTCACTGTGGTATAGATTCATTGTGAGGGAAAGTGCAGACAGATTTTCGCACACATACCTTCACTTTATATATGGTGCGGCGGCTTTAATTAGCATGTCTTTTTTCTACAAAGTCTTGGAAGCTCTAACTTTTGGAACACATGTATGTAAGCGCTTAGCGTGCACGGGCGTCGTCCTTTTTCGTTGCCTGCAATGTCAACCTTTGATGCGTTTCACTGAAACTTTACATTGATACGCAGTAATTTCAGGGGATCTATATGTTTACACACCAAACATGTTTAATTCACGGACTTTATCGAGAACAAGCGACGCTGTAGTACCGGATAAGAGCCGGCTCCGCATGCACCAAAGCTTTGTCATTCAGTTTCATTCAGGCTTTGTCATCAGATGCAATGAACATTTTCTTTGGGTTTGCCCTCAGTTACATATGGAAAGAGCAGCGATGGTCAGCAACTTTAAAAGGGTTTGTCATAGGCAACGGACATTCGCAGATGTCATTCTTTCAGAAGAGCCAGCGGCAATGCGCAAGAGCGTACAACAAATTTTGATGGTCCTCCTGCGAGACACTGGGCTGTTCAACAAGCGGTGGCATCCAACTATAATGCAGGTGATGCTCAGGTGGAACAGATGCTAGCCACGTATGCCAGGCTAAACCACCTTGCGGAACATCACAACCACCACCACCACCATCGGTAGCAGGTGCTGTGAAGCTAGCGTAAGCGTTTTTGTTCACTATTTGCTGAATAATGTTGGTATCAGGACCGGTAGACAATGTAACATGCAGCTCAGTGTTAAAAGAGGCTTCATTTAAAATGATGTACGCGAACGATCAGATCAACATGACTTAGGCGAGCGTTGTTGCTTGTTGTTTCCACACCTAATTTGCGTTTGAGATAAATATACTAAAAAAGATTAGCCCTTTTTACAGGCTCGCATGTGAGCAAATGACATTCTTCTGAGAAAATCAGAAAATCCGGATGCATATTTACCTGGTTCTTTAAGTATTCCTTCTGTAAAATAAATAATAGAATAAAAGATATTAGATTTTATTCAATTAACTTAAACAATCAATGCTGCACACAAGTGGTTCAGAACTTACGGCGGGCTTCCGCATGAAAGTTTCGGACACAAACAAAATGAAGTGGAGTAATGACTCGCTAAGCGTAGCGTTTAAATCGTCGCAATGAAGAAGCGACGCTGGCCGCCGTCTTCAGTACACCGATTAGGCCGGTGTCAGAAGATATATTAAGCTGTACAGTGCACACACCTTGATCAAGGTTTTGCTGGAATGGACTGTGCAGCTAGCACAGACAACTGGTTAGGTAAGTAGGTGCATAATTAATTCAAACCTACATCTACATGCTGGAAATATTCTGCTTACAAAATCAGAAACTTCAAATGATCTGATGCCGATGTGTTGATTACCATTAATCATGTCCCTCATTCTACAAAATTATATTCCTGTGGCACATCCGACGTTAACGCCTTTGAGTAACTACCTGTTGAATCTCATAAAAATAGTCTCGAAACCTTACTTGCCCAGAAAGCGAAATGTAAGGACAATGGCATTTTCGCATGATTATTGAAGTCTCATCCAAATGTAGTGTAGTCAAAGAAGTCCATCAATGTGCTGTTTTAAAGAAATAGGCCACAAAGACGCCAGATGTGAATAAATAATGTGTACCAGGTAGATACGACTTATGGAAGCTGGTATTAGATAATTTAATCGTGAATGCCGAGTCACTAGGACGCAGATTTCTATAAGAGGAAGTAAGGGTACATTTCAGTAAATTTACATTCCCTTCGTGAAGGCACAACACCCGTATTTCGTATGCGTTGAAAAACTTGTACACGCATCTTTTTTGTTATTTGAATTGCAATTTTCTAAAGCGCGTCATTATCGCAATTTCGACACGAGACGAATATTACGCGTAGCTGACTCGCGCAACTGCTGCATGTTACATCCCGCAACAGCCTAAGCGAATGGGAAGAGCTTGACCAATGTTCAATGCATTTAGATACCCGTAGTCTTTCTCCAAACTCTTACATCCTCATGATACGTACTGTGAAAAGTAGTTCGAGTATTCGGTCGAAGATTTAGTGCCGGCCGGCTAGGTCCTCCTGTAAGGTAATAAGTCGAACATAAATTGTGGTAATCAATTAACAATATTACTCAATGAAAACTGCGTGCACGGGATCCAAACATCAAAGGCGATAAGTGGTACATGCTCTGACCAATGAATGAACTGAAGGAAAACTAACCTTAGCATGGAGCATGCAAGTTTGATATTTTTCATGATGTCGAACTACTCTAAAAGTACTGATGCCGATGAGCCTAAGGTTCTCCGTTCAGCACGTGAATTTTATGTATATATAACTGCCCGATAATTGTGTACGCCCTTTACTGCCTCTAGCATCATTTAGTGCTTTCCGTGTGTGCCTTAACGTTCGCTTCACGCTTGGGCATCAAAAAAAAAAAAAAACCGCCAGGCCTGCGCGGAACGCGCAGCACAGTCACAGCGAAAGCTGGGAGAGAAACCATTTCTAAAACCCGTTGCAATCTATCTTGAGGCTACTAATACAAGTACGCTTGCAAGGTACCCACTACTCCATTAATTGATTCGGTGGCTGATGACGACGAAGAATTATGGCTGAGCCCTTTGTAATGGGTTGGAAGCATTCTACGACCCTCTCGTAATGCAATTCATATTGTGTGACGCCTGGTTACACAAATGGCATTCTGTGACGCCTGGTTGTCGTTTCACTCTTCTGCCACGTTATATTGCGCGTGTTAACGTGGTTCCTTCCCGACATTATGCTTGTATAGGGCTTTTTAGCGCCGGGTTTTCGAGCACAGGCATGGCTCAGTGGTAGAACACTGGGCTGGCACGGAGCGGACCCAGATTGGAACCCCGTTCCATCCTGAACATTTTTTCTTAAAGTTTTTTTTTCTTATTTCGTGCGATAGCGGTTACGGACACCGGCGGCGGCAGCGGCGGACAACTACGGCACCCTTGTTGTGATCTCATAACAGCTTTCGCTGTAAAACGCCATCGAAGATGACTCCACTGTGCATATGCGTGGCTGCTGCATTCCAAACAAGCTAAGGCACTACAGTCGGAGTTCAATCGCTTATCCGTAACGACGTTTCAGCGTTAAGTGGCTTACCGCCGCATTCTTAAAAATGGGGCGAGTAGAATTATAATTGCTATAATCGCAAAGAAGGCGCGACAGCTGTCCTCTTGCACTGATTTTCCGTGCTCTTATCAATAATTTCGCACAGCTTTCAGCTCTTTGACATGAGGTAATCTGCGTGCTGTACTGCATCGTACAGATCGCCTCTTGTGAAAACACATTCACTTCATGTAAGGAGCAGGGGCTGTCTGGAGAAGGCTTTGTGAAATTAGCTTAAAGATTCTTTTGCTGTATTACATAAACGTTATGACATTGTGTATTCGGCATGTAGGCAGAAGTGGAAATTAACACGCAGCTGTCAGATGAAATAGCGTGTATACTAATTGCTGGAAAAGGCCAAGCAAAACAGGGCAGCTCAACAAAGATTCCGTGCTTTTTACTTTTCAGAACACGTTGCAAATTATTTAGGTGTGCATAATTATACCCTTTGCTTGTGCGTATGAGCAAGCGCAATACAAAAAAAAAACACAAAAAAAAAAGACAAGCAAACAGGATGGGCGCTAGAGAAAAAGGCATGTAAACAGAGCGGACGCTAGTGAAATTCGGGTTCGGTGTCGAGAATTTCACCGTCAATTTAGTGTCCGGAGTTATGCTGTATTTTTGCGTGTCTCTTTCTTTTGTGTTTGCTCCACTGCGCTTGCTAAGATGCACAAGCTCTACACCGACACTCTAGCCCAAACTTCCACATTGAATACCCTTTTCGCTTGCTCCCATTCAAGCAGGACACCACAAAACTATAATATGAAATACGCCGCTTCATATTTACCTTCATGTTGAGGTGATCTACCTGTAAGATAGTAAGTCGAATGTAAAACATATTTGATTTTCTTTAATTCTTTGCTGAGATATGTCGTACAAACAAGCAAGAAGACAAATGATACATTCAATTTCTCGATGGATACACACTAAGCCAAGAATGACATAACATGTGTTGCTCCTGCTGAGGCAGGAGCCACTCCACACAAACGATAGCCAATACCTACCGAAACTGGAAGCATATCTTTTGGCACAACGTTGTGTGGCGCCCTTTGCAGGAAAACTGTTCCGTACTTGGTCACATGAAGCGATGATAGTTCTACATGTACCCGCCTACGGTGCAAGGCGCCTGCAGGCCGATTTCCGGAGGAACGCGGTTGCTGGCTGCGTAACGGTCCTTAGTTTTTAAGCTAGCCATTTAACACGGCGCTAGCTCTTAAGTGGTCGTCCACGCGCACCATGGTGCCTCAGGCACCAACGTTACCAAAGCCCAATACGCGAGCGACGAAAAAAAAGTTACCGCTGTAGTTTTCTCGGCCGAGCTTACTAAAGTCCCACTTTGCCAAGCAGTGCCGGACAGTCATGGAAACTGCTTCATCACTACGGCGACTTGTCGGCAGCTACAAAGAGGCCCTCGCCGCGTGCTGCAGCCAAATCTGTGACCATTTAAGGGCAAAGCTCTTAAACCTCGAAGTAAACGTCGTGTGTCCCCCCAAAAACTACCCATGCTGTTGCTTATCAATAACCAAGTCACAGCTACAAACCACCTGGGTTTAACCACACCTAGCCACAAAAGCGCCAAGGAACAGCCACCGCCAACCCACGCCCACTGACAGAGAGTCCGCGCAGCCGCGGTGCCGAGATTGCTAGGCGTGGCGCGAGCCGGGAACGACCGACAAGGAATCCGCGTTTTTATCGGTGGTGCCACAGCCAGGTCTGCACGTTATTTTGTGGGGCTCGAGTTTCGTTCATTCTTGCGTGGTCTGTGACAGCCTGTGGTTCGACTCTACTCAGTCTACGCCAAGGAAAGACCTAGCATCGGCCAAGAGGACTACGTTAAGCACCTAAGATCTACCGACTTCTCTGTTTCTTGAGCTTTAAAATGCTAGTTTAAACGTTTAAACTTCGTCTTTTTTGCGCTATTTCAGCAAAGGAGCTCTGGAATTCACTGTAGCTCGCAACGGTGAATAGAGAAATCTAACATGCAACGGACTCAATAAAGTGTCTGCATAATAATTGATATTGATGATTGAGCGAATAAGGAAGGTTTTGAGTAAGTTTTTTCTGCTTGCCGTTTTCTCACATTATCATGCGGATGAATTAAACGCACTGAATAGACAGAGCGCTTTTCATGTGAGCGAAATACGTCTTCCCGAAAATCATGGAAAATATGGTGCTTGTTTACCTGGTAGTGCGCGCGTTCCTCCTGTGAGATAAGCAAACAAATTATTAGATATTAGGAGAGGAATATAACATACACCTGTCAGATGTAACAGAGTGCATACTAAATGCCATAAATCAGAAAGTGAACCAGGCAGCCTTAAGCGATATTCGATGCTCCACAATTTTCACACATCATCTTACGAATAAATTGAATATGAAAAATGATGGAGCTTTTTCACGTGCTCAAATGTAAGCAATTCATTGCAATCTAGTTACCTGGAATGTGGAGTTTCATGTGTACCTGATACTTAAGGCATTCCCGCCGAAAGGTAATTACTTCAACTAACAAAAGTAGCATTTATTTATTTTACTAAATTCTTTCCTGCTGCGAGAAGTGGTGTAAACAAGGAAAGCGGGAAATCATTCATGCAATCAGCAGTATCTTGAAACGCAACATATATAAGGTTCACTTAGAGAAGTGGTGACAGAAAATTTGAGAACCTCTGTTTTTTCCTCTGAATAAGTGGAGACTGACTCGTTAATAGTGGCAACGATACTCATTGAGCCCTGCGCGAGACGGATGTTGAATTATGGGCTCGTATGTTACGACCGGAGGCAGTTTCGATTCCGAGAAGCACTCGGGGGTCCCGCGATGTAGTTGGCCTACGCGTTTAAAAATACTATCAGGTGACTGCGAGAGTCAGTGAGGTCAATGGCCAGTTGCTGCTATGTTGTCAACACTGCTGTTTCGTCTGCTGTGTTGAGCACTGCGAGTGCTTGTTTCCTCGATCGTATAACTATGTTGGTTATCCAGTGCTATTGCGGACGGAGGAGCTCGGAGGAGTGTAAAAATCAGTCAGAAAATCTCAATACATCTGGCGAGTATCGCCGGCGGCTACGATTTTCTTCTTGCCATCGTCCAACTGAGGAGAAGTTTTCCGTGAGGCTTGGAGCAGCCGCAGCATTTGGACTGCTGAAACAATTTCGCTCTGATTATTTGTAACGTAGCAGGCTGAGAACTGACGAAGCAAGCTGCGAAATCACAACATTGGTGGTCTGTAACAGTGTGTATGTGTAGCGTTTAAGTGGCGTAATGTACACTTTACTGAATCGTATTTAGGTCGCGCAATGTTTCGTTTTTAAGGCAAACGAACCTCGCGTACGCACGTCGAAGCGCCGAATCAGTTATGTCTCCACTACGCAGTACGATCCCGGCAGTAGACAGCTTTAGTTTGTCTGTAAACTTCGTAACGTTTGCTGAAGCCCGTTTACCGGAGCCGTTGGCGGCGATGGCGGATAAACTGATAGCAATATCTTGTGGTGGACCAGGACAAATTTTTGGGCAGCTAGGATGCTTTCTTTCTAAAAAATCCATGCGGATTTTCTTGTTGCTTCAGTTTACAAACGGGTAGTTGTCAATTTCCTTGCTTAGCTGTATTGAATATTTGTTATTTCAATAAACTTCTTAGTTCCGAATCAGCACCCCTCCTGTTCTTTCTTTTATTGTCCCTCATGTTGCTGCGTTGTTTTTAAAATAGCAGAATATGAAAGTAGTCTGTAGCTGACTGATGAAACGGCTTTCATATTTACTGCTTCCGGAGAGTATGCTCAGAAAGAATGCTTAATATTGCTTCACTTCTGTGTAGTTTCC
>JALIZH010017148.1:0-17496 GCA_030522465.1 Rhipicephalus appendiculatus | reverse complement strand
GAATTAGGTTTAATGCCTCCGCCTGTCTAAGGCACCTCTGAAGGTTGGTACGCATTCCCTGCATCGTTCTCAGATATCTCGGACACATTCATATGCATGTTCAGACTGGACAAGTTAATGTTTTGTTAAGGTAAATTTCTGTAGATTTCATCCAGTGTCTTCTTACGCTGGTAATGTGCTGGCGGGTTCGGTTAATCAACGTGGTCATGAGCAAACATCACGGCTCACCGCTTTTTTGAGTAACTGAATGCGCTTTGCAGAAATGGACTGTGGACATCATCTATAGATGGCCACATAGAGAATAGTTCCGCGGAAGTTGTATCTTTCTCTCCTCCAGAAGTCTGAAGAGTATTGCCTGACCTGAATGCTGCGGCGTCCTCCAGCCTGAAAGGGTGACAACCCAACTCGCTGGATAGCATATTCGTAGAGTTTTGGACTAATTATATTTTGCATAGATAAACAAAATAGAAAAGTATTATATATCGATGGGTTAATGCACGTTTTCCCTTTCAATTTTACTCGAGTAAGTCGATAAATAAATAGACAAGTTAAGGAAAGAAAAACTTAGAGTAACCGATAGCTGAGCTAGCTGGTAGAAATTCAGGTTAAAACGACACGACGTGAAAACGTAGACAGAAGAGTGAAGTCAAGAGAGTGACCAGTTATCTTTCACGTTGACCATTACGCGCAACTGAGCGATAGGTATCGCCTTTTGCCTGGGAATGCACAGACAAGTATTTTAAGTGCTGAGCACTTCAGGGGCCCGGGCTGTCGTATGCTGTCAATGTATGCCGTCATCGTACGCTGTAAACGTATGCTGTCGTAGCTTGGCGTAACGCAGGCAAAACCACGAAGAGCATAGCCATCTCATATTGAGCGCGCGATCTCGCCAAGGAGACCTATTCCTCTTGTTTTTCGGGCGCCTTGATGATATTAAGTGCGGAGCACTCTAGGGGCTCCGATTGTCGTATGTTGTATGATATCGCCGCTGGGCGTAAAACAGGCAAAACCACGTATAAAAATTGGAAAAAAGAGGAAGCAAGAAAAAAAAGAGAAAGGCAGAGAAAGAAAGGAAGAAAATATGAAGAAAATTTGAAAGAGCAAGACAGAGAAAAAAAACTAGATAAAGAGAGAGGAAGAAATCAATAGAAATAAAGAGCGAAAAAAAGACAGAAAATACGGTAACACAGAAAAGTAAACAAAGAGCGGAGGAAAGAATGAAAACCGAAGAGAAACAAAGAAGGCCTGCCCAGCTCTGCACTACCTTCAGGTTTGGCACCACTAGTGCGAAGCGGCCTTAATTTTCTTTCTTTTTATTTTTTTTTGTCTACTGTCTTTTCCGCCGCTGTACGATTTTTCAGTTAGCTGTGTTTGCGGTGTCCTGACTACTCTCTTGTTTCCGTGTCTGCACACCCCGTCTTTTTATGGGCCCCAAAACAGCCTCTGAAAATACAAAATCGAGCGCATTGTTCTCTTTTCGCGTTTCTCGTTTTAGGGGCGAAGCTCCTAAGGGTGTGGGTTTGTCCCTCCTCTGTCTCTGTAGTTGTTGTAGTAGTAGTAGTAGTAGTAGTAGTAGGTAGGTAGGTAGATAGCCACGTATAGTGGAATGTACCCACTCCACGTGATAAAGATGACGATGATGCAGTATAGTGAAATGTATCCACTACACGTGATAACGATCGAGTATAAGCGCGGTCCAGTATAGTGGAATGTACCCACTACACGTGATAACGATGACGATGACGCTGATGACCATGAAGTATAAGCGCGTTCCAGACCACACATTCTCTTTCTGCCATGGATGAAAACAATCGAGCTTCGCCCACTCATCATCATTCACTTCGTGGATATGGCGTGATTTTAAATGCGAAGCATTTCTTAGCGAACTTCGGCGACTTTGAGCGTATCTATCTATCTACCTATCTATCAAGCTATCTATCTATCTAGCCGCCTACGACTTTGTGCTCTCCTGGCCGTAGCGTTAATGGGATTTCTACCAAATTTGGTATGACATAACATGACCGTATGACGAACATAAATGGCTGGTCATATCATGAAAATCATGACTAACTTGTCATGAAAAGCATGATTTACATGCCACGCTCATGGCGCACTCCCGGCCGTTTCGTTAGCTTGAGATACACCAAACTTGGTATTGAGTGACGTGACTGTATGAAGAACATAAATGATTAGTGGTAATATGGAAATCATGACTTGTCATGTGCGACATGACTTGCATGCCACGCTCATGGCGCGCTCGCGGCTGTTTCGTTAGCTTGATATACACCAAACTTGGTATTGAGTGACGTGAGTGTATGACGAACATAAATGACACGTGGTAATATCGAAATCATGACATGTCATGAGCGACATGATTTGCATTCCACGCTCATGGCGCGCTCGCGGCCATTTTGTTAGCTTGATATACACCAAACTTGGTATTGAGTGACGTGACTGTATGACGAACATAAATGACAAGTGGTAATATGGAAATCATGATATGTCATGAGCGACATGACTTGCATTCCACGCTCATGGCGCGCTCGCGGCCGTTTCGTTAGCTTGATATACACCAAATTTGGTATTGAGTGACATGACCGTATGACGAACATAAATGACAAGTGGTAATATGGAAATCATGATATGTCATGATTGACATGACTTGCATTCCACGCTCATGGCTCGCTCGCGGCCGTTTCTTTAGCTTGATATACACCAAATTTGGCATTGAGTGACATGACCGTATAACGAACATAAGTGGCAGGTGCTAACATGAAAATCTTGGCGTGCATGTCATCTACAACGCCATTTAGATGCCACGCTCATGGTGCGCTTGCGTCCAGTTCGCTAGCTTGATATACACCAAAATTGGTATTGCGCGACGTGACTGTATGACGAACATAAATGACAGGTCGTAACATGTAAAACATGACATGCAAATTATGTAAAGCGTGATTTGCCCCTTCCTGGCTGCTTCGCATTACATCGATGCCCACAGTGCGTGGGATCTGCCGGCTTTTTTTTGGGGGGGGGGCGCTCTTCATGACGCTATTGGTCCATATACGAGAAATATCGGTTGTGAATTGTTGCCTACCATGTCTTGCATTGTATTCGCCCAGTCGTTCTTTCTCAGCTCGCATGATTATCGTGCGCGATGAACTGATTACGCTCGATTTTGTGAGTTTCCGATTGCGCAAGCGGAAATAACAGCGTGTAGCCGACTAGCTCGAAATCCCGAGAGGCTCACCGCTTAGCGCTAACATTGTGCACATGCTTTCTGAAGAATAAGTGTCGAGAAGATATCGCCTGTAAAAACAGTAGTGAAGGTGAGAACGAAACCAATGGAACAGGCCCTGGATTATTTGATTCGTCCAACGGACGAACTTTTTACAACGAAGATGATGCAGCGCTGCAGAAAAAAAGGCCAGCCCGCATCCACGTTTTTGTATATTTTAGATGTGAAGCATCTTATGGCGAAGCTTAATCCGGTGGTGGTGGTGGTGGTGGTGTGCCGCGTGCCCACCCTTACTGCGCATGCGCAAACAGTTAAAATAAATAAAAATAAAAAAACCTCCTCTCCCCCCCTCTCTCTCCTCTAGGCATCCCTCCCCGCGGCAACCACACCCACACTGCGCATGCGCCTCCCTTCCTCTCTCCCCTCTTACACTCCCCCCCCTCTCTCCATCCCTGCCCGCGGCGTCTAACTCCCCCTGCGCATGCGCGTTCCCCCCCTCTCTATCCTCTCCTACGCTCCCCCCCTCTCTCCTCTACGCATCCCTGCCCACGGCGTTCACACTCCCACTGCGCATGCGTGTCACCCCTCTCTCTCCTCTCCTACGCTCCTCCCTCTCTCGCCTCGCGACGCCGACGCAGGCAGCGTCTGCTAGCGAGTTTCTTGGTTGAAAAAACCGACTGCTCGCGCTGCACAACCGTTCACTGGCCATCCCGTATATATAGCAATGGATCTTGACCTCCAAGGTGGTGCCGGTGGGATATTTCTCCTGTGCGTTGTTGAACAATAAAAATTCGCAGCGTGCGCGTTAACTAAAAGCGGAGTGCGGGTCTCTGTGTCCAGTCGGAGTCTTCTGTCTCTCATTGCCCATTAGCAGCGATTGGCATGTTCTAGTAGGAAAAACTGCTCCATCACTGCCTGCTTTGCGCCTCCCCAGTTTTTCTCTCCTGCGCAACGCTGCGATGAGCGCCAGCGTCAACGCCGCCGCCAGTGTAAGCGTTAGCGCCCGCTGCTTCACATCTACACATGGTTCCCTTTAGCGGGAGATGGTGTAATTTTTTTACTGCGACAACGATCGTATGGGCACTGTGTACAGGTTTTCGTCGTCGCCGTCATGTTCCGTATAATGTCTAAATCAATAACTTTTGTGCGCGCATCGTATGCTGTACTCGGGAGTAAAAGCTCGCGAGCGCTAGCGAGGAACGCGGCTGAAGCATAGATTAAACAAGCTGCCCATCGTCTCACGGAGGGTGCAGGTGGTTACAGGGCGCATGCGATGACATGACTCCGCGTGCGAGACCTGCCGTCGATTGCTCCTCAACCAGAAAGCAAGCGCCTTGTCCGTCTTTCGCTGGGCGAAGGTGTATAAACGGACACCGGGCTAGAGGGACTGCGTGGCTGGAGCCGCCACTGTGAACTTTGACTATAAGGGGGGCGGTCGCATCATCAAAAGGCTCGTATACCCTTCTACTTTCGAGCTACTGATACGAAAAACTGCACCAAAACCGCTTCTTTCCCGGAGGCGACCGGATGCCCTTACACCACCGTTTTGCAGTGTTTTTACTATGTGGGGCTTTATGTCCAAAAATCAAGACATGATTATGAGGGACGTCGCAGTGGAGGGCTCCGGAAATTTCGAACATCTGGTGTTCCTTAACGTGAACTGACATCGCACAGTACACAGGCCTCTAGCATTTCGCCTCCATCGAAATGCGACCGCCGCGGCCGGGATCGCACCTGTGACCTTCTGGTCAGCAGCCGAGTATTCTAGCCACTGATCCACCGAGGCGGACCCGGATGAAAAAGAGTTAGCCGACAGCCTTAGTTCGTTATGACATTACGACATGTTGTTATCGCATTGACTGCTTCGTCCTTTCGGGGAAACAGATTTTCTTTTAAGGACAAATTTATCGCCCCGCCAAGTCTTGAATATCGAATCAACCCCCCCCCCCTTCACCCCCCCCCCCCCCCCCCCCCCCGCGCGCCGGTGTCGGTGATTTTGGGACCGGCGCACACCTCTAATCCCTGGCAGAGTTAGCAAGCCCCCGATCCAGCGCCTTCTGCAGTCACTTAGATAAGAAAGAAAAAAATGAAAAAAAAAGAAGACTGTCGGTGTTTCTTTGTCGCTAACCAGTTGCATATGTGTGGGGGCAGAATCGGGGGCAAAGAATGTGCACGCACACAAGGCCCTTTCAGAAGCACAGTTTACCCCCTCGCGCCAGTGGACACATGTCGCCAAAATGACGGCGTGGGCGCATGCATCCTGCCCTTTAGTGCCGCTCCCCTGAGGCGCCCGTGGTTCAAACAGCTAGTGCTGGCAAGCCTCTTGAGTTTAAAATAACATTAAGACAAATGAATTAAACTAGGCGGTAAAAATATAAACAAATTTGAAAAAGACGAATAAAATGAATAATAACGTTAAAATAATGAAATAGGTCGCGTAGTCGGAAAGATGTACATATAATACGGAAAGTTCTGTAAAAAAAAAAGAAGAATAATGAAATAAAAATAAAAGGGCAATAATAATAAAGATATATATATATATATATATATATAACGAGGGTCTCGTTCTGGCAGACTTGATGCCTTCAGGTGGTATGCGAGGGATTACTAGTCAGCTGCCCTCTCGTAATAAGATCACGTACTACGTGACGCCTACAGGCAAAAAAAGAGTGTTCCACACTCGCCGTAATGGCAACAGGCGGCGCTGACTGACGCTCCCACGTTTAAGTACACATATATACCCCATAAAGTGGACGGGGAGATGACTGCCACCGTAGCTCAGTGGTAGAGCATCGGACGCGTTATTCGAAGGTCGCAGGTTCGGATCCTGCCGGTGGCAAGTCATCTTTTCGTCCGCTTTCATTTCTTCACATTTACGTTACAATTACTTCTAATAGCTTCCCCTATACTTTCCTTGGCATCTTTGTCTGTTAGTTCTCATTAATACTATGTTTAACAAAGCAAACGAGCCCTTAAGTTTACAATTCTTTTCCTTCATTCATAACGAGGGTCTCGTTCTGGCAGACTTGATGCCTTCAGGTGGTATGCGAGGGATTACTAGTCAGCTGCCCTCTCGTAATAAGATCACGTACTGCGGACGCCTACAGGCAAAAAAGAGTGTTCCACACTCGCCGTAATGGCAACAGGTGGCGCTGACTGACGCTCCCACGTTTAAGTACACATATATACCCCATAAAGTGGACGGGGAGATGACTGCCACCGTAGCTCGGTGGTAAAGCATCGGACGCGTTATTCGAAAGTCGCAGGTTCGGATCCCTGCCGGTGGCAAGTCATCTTTTCGTCCACTTTCATTTCTTCACATTTACGTTACAATTACTTCTAATAGCTTCCCCTATACTTTCCTTGGCATCTTTGTCTGTTAGTTCTCATTAATACTATGTGTAACAAAGCAAACGAGCCCTTAAGTTTACAATTCCTTCCTTCATTCTATATATATATATATATATATATATATATATATATATATGTGTGTGTGTGTGTGCGTGTGTGACAGAAAGTCACAGTGAAAGACAACAATTATTCTAGCTATCGGCCGGGGAGAACCATGATATGAGCAAATGCTTCAGAAGTGGCTGTAATATTTTTCCGCTAAAATGCGCACGAATATATGAGAGTCTGATGGCTATTTTTTAGTTGTGCCTTTGGGAACACACGCTTTGATAAAGGCTGGTCCCCGGCCGAAAGCTCAGAATACATGTTGTTATGATTTTGACTGTGACTTTCTTTCATATAATTTAACCAGTTAGCCAGGAATATTCTTTTCAAATATCTATGGAATGCCGTCCTAGTTATGAGCTTACACCCTAACTTTCCCCATACAGCTCATGCTTAACTGCACGCAGCACGCCTGGCAAGCGAACACTTCGGGAGTAGATTTCCTGTTAATTTTCCCTCTCTGTATCTATGCAAGCTGCATTCATAATTGAAACTGACGCACACTTGCTGCGCTTGCGCACTTGTGCTACAAGCTATCGCAATATCTGATGCGAAGATTGTATGCTGAACCAACACTTCTGCACTTCTAATCGTGCAGCGCAGTGCTGTCTTGACGCAAAGGTTGCTTCGCCGCAATTTTTTTAATTTAGTGCGTCAAGACTTGGGAAGTCGTAGATGCCTTCAGAATTTACGGCGTTCTACACGAACTTGGTGGTTTATTGTCGCGTCGTACCCAATCCAAGGAAGGCTACCCGGATTTGATGTTTACTTTACGCGGTGATGTGGGCGTGCGCGCAGAGTACCACATTGGTCTACCGATTGGTTGCATTGTTAGAGCCATTGGTTACTGCCGGTTGAGTGCGATTTATACAGAAGCTAGAGATAAGGCATCAATAAAACGATATCTAACGCAGTTGTACACAGAGTGAAAGATTTTCGCTAGAAGCGAACTACTTGCGTTATCATGTGTGAATGTTATTTTTATCGTGCGTCATTAAAACGTAATGTAAAGTTTATAATGTTTAGGTTTTCACCACTTCGGCGAATGGAAGAGGAAAGAGTGCAAGGTAACGATGTTATCCAGTGTAAAATCACCGGTATGCTACCCTGCATTAGGAATAAAGATAGGAAAATTGAAAGTTTCAAGTGCAAAGAAAGAGGACGTGAAAGAGAGAGACGGAAGCACACACACAACACCACAGGTCGTCACTCTAACGTGGCACAATACGACATCACCCTGATAATATCACAGGGTGTGCAACTATGTCATGTTCAAAAATTTCCGCTTTTCATTATGCACATGAGGCAAACATGAACTCCTGAGCTAAACATTTTGTGTATCCTAGTGAAGGTTAGTATATTTTTACTGCTACATGTTTAAGGTCGCTTTGTAATTATTTCAACTACAGCATATGAGCTTGCGTGCGTTGCTTGCAACAAAATAAAAACAATTTAAAAAGAATTGGCACCCCCTCTTTCCATCTCTCCTTCGATGCGCATAGCTATATGTATGTGAAGGGAGTTGATCGTGGCCACATCGGCAGTATCCGAGACACTTTTCTCACATGCGAATTCTGTGTTCACTCAGGTTAGTTTGCTGCCATTTTCACTTAACTTTGGACACGATCCTTCCTTGACAAGGCACATATTGATGAAACGCAAGGGAACAATAGTTCTAAATGCAATGAATATTGGTCCTCAAACAAACAAAATAGCTAGTGTTCAAACGCGGCGTTGCCGGAAAGAGTATGTGGTTGAAAAATCGAAACCTGTAACTGTTTGTGGGGTTTACATACTGTAACATTTATAAATAGTTTGATTCGACCTCACCTTTCACTATTGTCGCTTTTCTATGTCTTGTTCAGTGAAAGACAGGACGAACCAAGTTGATCTTAACTGATTGGTGGGCTCGTGGGTATTGAGTATTTTGAGGGTTTTCATGATAAAACGAAATAGGATGACGAATACACGAGAAAGCCACAATGCTGCGCCGTAGTGTTTTCTGCCACCTTCTGTTGTTTAACCACGCTAAAGCACAAATATGCTCAATAATTACCATTTCACGTTCCAAAACATTATAGGAACACTCCTTGTTCGAAAATTGTTTTCCGGTGTCTGTCACTTCCTGAATTCAAGCTTTGCTTAGTTTTCAATAATATGTTACATATCCTTTCACTACAGCCATTAGCACCTATTAGAGTTGTATTCACAAAAACTTAAACGAGCCACCGTGGTGACACTTTGGTGATGGAGGTCGGCTGCTTGGGCATCTACGGATCGCACCTGTGGCGGTCAAGTTTTGGCAGGGGTAGAAAGGTAAAGGGTCGTGTGCTATGCGATGTCAGTACACATTATAAAACCTAAAGGGGTCGAAATGATCCGTCCATCACGGCGTGCCTCATAGCCTTAGCCGCATTGGGACAGTCCGCTTATAAACCGACCGATACAAAGACCATTACTCATCAAACCATTATGCTCCTATGTTTTTATTCTTCGTTCCATCAACTCAAGAAATAAGTAGGTTGCTAGAAGAACTCTTAAGAGTGTTTCAGCCATTTCTATAGCCACCATCAAAAATATAGCTTAATTGATTAATGGAATAAAGAAAATGTCATAGCCTCATAGCAATCGAATATTTAAGTAATGGCCAAACCATCGAATGATTAATTATTAATCGCTGGAAAAGATTTATTGACCATCCCTATTGTCTCATGAGACTGTGGCCACGGTGTGTGGTACAAAATCTCGCGTGACCTCAGGCGCGATGAGAAACAAATGCAGAGCTCGCGCCGGAATCAAACCCAGACGCTCTCAGTGGCATTCGAGTATTCTACGACAAAGCCACGCCACCGCTTCAAACACCTTCGAATTAAGGTCCTACAGAGGTGTCATTTAGATAGGGGAGTTATGTTGACCGAGGTAATATTGCCTGTCAGAAGAGGAAGAAGCGCACAATCTCACCAGGCAACTGTCCCCGTAAAAACATAGCGAGTAGGTAGCTTAAAGCTGCTGGCCAATGAAGAAGGCGTCAGATATATTTTATCATCAGCAGCAGAAGACGAAATCGTCAGCAATGTGCAGTATTGTAGCAGACGTGTAGCGAGTACTTCGATACTTCACAAAAGTGATGATGTATTATGGTGTACGCAATGCCTTTTCCCTTCGAGTCGTCGTAGGCGAATGCATATGTGGCGCTGTGAGCTTTCTTCGTTTGTTTTCATCATCAAGCAAGAAGTGCAAGTATCATAGTATCGCTGTTATCCGCTTGTTATATATATATATATATATATATATATATATATATATATATATATATATATATATATATATATATATATATATATATATATATATATATATATATATATTGTTTCTAATTACAATCTAGAGCTGCAGTTTTCTGATCTACTATTTGTAGCATCACAGCTCTCATCTGATCAGATAACCTTATTCAATTCAGATATATGTTAGAAGACTCGTACTGCTGAACTCTTCCTAGAGACATAACCTTAAATTCAAGAAAAAAAATTGCTTGTAAATTTAGGCACAAAATTATTTTTAATTTCAAGATATATTTTCCTTTCTTTTATGTCGCTTCCACGTGGGACTATAAACTCGTTCGTGGCTATATGCGATCGTTTTCTATGCCCGAAACGCGTACCCTGTTTTCAGTTGGTGTAAAGTGCGTATGCTACTTTAAGTGACGAATTGCAAACAAAGTTCAGGTCTCCACGAAAATACGTTTCTCTTTAGAAATTAAGTTTGCCATCATAAATGCCAAGTGTCTTTAAGAATGTTTAGGCCATACGTGTAGCCTTCCAGCTGTTTGCTTTGCGGCTTGTGCTTTCTTTATGCTGACGTGTTTATCTTCTTGTCGTGAGAGCCACTCTGACCAGCGGGTTAGCACCCAACAACAAGCTATAAGCAAATTCGCAATATTTATATACATTGGGGGCCGTGTACGAGCTTGCCGTTTCGTAGAGGGGCATCTGGTGATGACTACATAGCGCAGCCTGCAGCGCAGTTCCACTTCTGTTCTCGAAGCCCCATAGTTGTTATAGCGTGTGAAAATAGCAAGAAGTTTCCACAGCAAATGTTCTTTCGTGTCAATATTTTCAGGGAAACGCAAGTCACACACAGTATTGGGTGTTAACTAAGTCAACACCGGTGGCTTTAAGTGTAGGTGTTGCGAACTGCCCTTTACGAACCTGGACAATCAATGAGGATTACTGCCTATGCATTTACCGTGTTCGATTGGTCGCCGACAGCGCTGCGCACAGCACACATCTATGCATCATTCGTAGGCACCAAATAAGTATGGTATTGCGTTGCCCCAACCATTATTTCGTGGAGAGAGGCTGGATTTACATAAACTTGGAAATCATAAGTGCTAAATGTTGAATGCCAGTCGGTTTGCTAATGGTATGTCGTTTAATATGATTAGGTGAGGTCTTTTCTTTATGGTCAATATTAGCGTGAATTGTTTTCGTGAGTACGGGTGCATGATTTCGACCATAAGAGGTCCTTTAAGGATTTCCAAGGTTTATGCTTCGCTTCCCTCACGACCGTTTTGCCCAGATAAAATAGTGGAGAAAAAACAAGTATCAATGGCGCTCTTCTGGTGCATTCATTCCAATTTTCATTGTGAATATTAGCGTGATTAGATATTTTAGTAATAAACTTATCGCATCATTCCTCCTTCGCCATGCCATGGTGTAGGAAGAATGAGAAACCCTTGTGTTTTGTTAGAAAGCAACAAATTCATTTGAAAGTAACACGTTATCACCTAATTTATTGTACTCGCTATTTGAAAAATTACTTTCAAAAAGGGGAACGAAGTTGGCGATCTTCCGACGTGCGTGAATATACTCCAACTGATGTTTTATCTGATAACGGTATGTAAATAGAAGAACACACGCGCACACACTAAATAAACAAGAAATAGCGCATCACGCTGTGAGTGCCATTGGGGAATACAGATGAACAGACAAACAATAAAACCTTTTAGGCTCACAAGAGTGATCTAAAGCAGCAAACATAAAATGACCTTTAAGTAGCAAGCTGCGCATTCGCTCAGAAAACGTCAACCCCGTCGGACCATGAGTAAGGAACCTGACATTCATAAAAAGCGCAAACACAATGGCAAAAAAAAAAGAATTAAAAAGACGTGTTTTAAATGTCGGCTACTGTCGTCAACCAGAACTATTTGCTCCACAACCTTTCCGTTTCTGAATGTGCACCGGCGAAAAATTAAAGGCATCACCTTTCTGTATATTTCATTTACGCTTCGCGAAAACAACTTCCGAAACGTGAACGGAAAGAATGGAAGTGCTGTTTTATACTAATATATATAAAAAAATGCCCCCACCTCCCCGAAGGGAATCGTGAGGAAATGCGAATGCATTTCGCGCGCGCTTCACTCCATTTATATATGGTGGTTCTGGTTCGAAGAAGGAAAAAGGCGCCTAATTTCTGCAGCCCGGTCGGGAGCACGGCGCAGCGCCTGTTTTTTTTTTTTTTGCTTTTGTTCTGTTTTTTTCTTATTTATTTATTTTTTATACTTTTTTGTTCTTTTTTCCTTTTTTTTCTTTTTTTTAATTTTTTAAATTTTTTTTTTCATATATAGCTCCGCCGAGCTCCCGCGATGCGAGCGCCCTCACGCACTTCAAATGCATTCGCATTTAAAACTGGAGATGCGTAAAGCACGCAGCGATGGAGCGGTGTTTCCTACTGGAACATGCCAATCGCTGCTAATGGGCAATGAGAGACAGAAGACTCCGACTGCACACAGAGACCCGCAGTCGGCTTTTAGTTAACGCGCACACTGCGAATTTTTATTGTTCAACAAGGCACAGGAGAAATCTCCCACCGGCGCCACCTTGGAGGTCAAGATCCATTGCCATATATACGGGATGGACAGTGAACGGTTGTGCAGCGCGAGCAGTCGGTTTTTTCAACCAAGAAACTCGCTAGCAGACGCTGCCTGCGTCGGCGTCGCGAGGCGTGAGAGGGGGGGTAGCGTAGGAGAGGAGAGAGAGGGGGGGGCCGCGCATGCGCAGTGGGGGGTGTGGACGCTGTGGGCAGGGATGCCTAGAGGAGGGAGGGGGGGAGCGTATTAGAGGAGAGAGGGGGGACGCGCATGCGCAGTGGGAGCGCGGGGGAGGGATGCCTAGAGGAGAGAGAGGGGGGAGCGTAGGAGGGGAGAGAGGAGGGGAGGCCCATGCGCAGTGAGGGTGCGGTTGCCGCGGGGAGGGATGCCTAGAGGAGGGAGAGAGGAGGTTTTTTATTTATATTTTTTTTAAAGGGCTTGTGCATGCGCAGTATGGGTGGTCACGCCGCCCACCACCACCACCACCGGATTAAGCTTCGCCATAAGATGCTTCACATCTAACACCTGCCGGCGCTTACCTCCTCAACCTATCCTCCTCCTCCTCCTCCGCGGACAACGCTGGACAACGCCGGACAACGCCGGACAACGCCGGATGCCTGACATAGCCCGACTATGAAATGCATTCGCATTTAAAAAACTTAAGAGCTTGCATAAAGTAGCGGAAGGCTTGGTCACAGCAGAGCTGGTAGACTGGGGGTAGTCAAACCAGCGCACGTGTTCTGGAAGCGGAGCAGAAGAGGAAGAAGGATACGAAGATGAAGAAGATAACGCATGCAGTGCATGCCGGTTATTGAACTTGATAATTTTTCGACTCTACACGGCAAACTGCACTTGCTGCACTCTGCTATACGTGGCTATGGTTTCTCGCTTTTCTTTCTGCGATGTCTTTAAGTGCGGAGCACCGTAGAAGCTCGGGCTCTCCAATGCCTTCGTTGTCGCTATGCGAAACCCAGGCAAAACAACCTATAGCATAGCTTTCTGCAGCAGACTGAGCGCGCGCTCTCGTCAAAAAAATTACACCATCTCCCGCTAAAGGGAACCATGTGTAGATGTGAAGCAGCGGGCGCTAACGCTTACACTGGCGGTGGCGTTGACGCTGGCGCTATCGCAGCGTTGCGCAGGAGAGAAAACTGAGGAGGCGCAAAGCACGCAGTGATGGAGCGGTGTTTCCTACTGGAACATGCCAATCGCTGCTAATGGGCAATGAGAGACAGAAGACTCCGACTGGACACAGAGACCCGCAGTCGGCTTTTAGTTAACGCGCACGCTGCGAATTTTTATTGTTCAACAACGCACAGGAGAAATCTCTCACCGGCACCACCTTGGAGGTCAAGATCCATTGCCATATGTACGGGATGGACAATGAACGGTTGTGTAGCGCGAGCAGTCGGTTTTTCAACCAAGAAACTCGCTAGCAGACGCTGCCTGCGTCGGCGTCGCGAGGGGAGAGAGGGGGGGGGGGTAGCGTAGGAGAGGAGAGAGAGGGGGCGACGCGCATGCGCAGTGGGGGTGTGGACGCTGTGGGCAGGGGATGCCTAGAGGAGAGAGGGGGGAGCGTATTAGAGGAGAGAGAGGGGGGACGCGCACGCGCAGTGGGGAGCGCGGGGAGGGATGCCTAGAGGAGAGAGGGGGGGAGCGTAGGAGGGGAGAGAGGAGGGGAGGCGCATGCGCAGTGAGGGTGTGGTTGCCGCGGGGAGGGATGCCTAGAGGAGAGAGAGGGGGAGAGGAGGTTTTCTATATTTTATTTTTTTTGAAAGGTTTGCGCATGCGCAGTAAGGGTGGTCACGCCGGCACACCACCACCACCACCACCACCACCGGATTAAGCTTCGCCATAAGATGCTTCACATCTAAAAGAAGTCTCGCTTACTTTTGTTCTTTGAATGCCTTGCTAAAGATACTGTTTACTTAATTATTTATTTACTTATTTATACATTTATTCATTGAATGCGGCTAACACGTAGTCCAAGCAGGGAGGGCAAAATAGGTACATACCATGAAAAAGTTTGGGGGAAAAATCATACAACAAAAAATATTGCCATGTCCACTGCTTTCTTTCAGTTTTAGTGTTACCGTCCCATTGTGTAACCGATGCCTTGCGCAAAGCGCGCCCAAATGACTGGGAACTATCTAGAAGATGTTAGAACCTTCCGATCAGTTTACGTCCTCAACGCGAACATGGGAATTCACTATGGAACTTACGCGCCCGCTAGCGATAACGCTGGAATCTACGATGATACATGTATAAAAGCCGACGCGCTTTACCGCTTGTTAGTTTTTCGACGGCCGAAGCTCTGTTTGCCGCTATCAGTGTACGTACAGCGTGCATTGCTCGCTTGTAGTTTAACTTTATTTACCGGCCATGAGTTCGGCCAAATAAAGAGTTACGTATTAGCGAGTTCTCCGGGAGTCTGCTGCAACGTCACGACAGCGTGACAATATTACAGAAATAGGGTGAATATATTTGGCAAAACACTACAAAACAAAGCAGTGACAAGGACGACTACGTTGTCCATTCAATTACGTAATTTCATTCGGTTATTGTACAAGGGAAAAAGAATTACTAAATGTGTGCGTTCTCGCAAAGTAAGGTGTTTATGCATCTTGTCTACGGCGACGTGTGGTTTGGGTTAATAGGCGCGATAGATGCAAGGGGTGAATTGTTCGTGTAAGGCAGTTTGATAAATTTCAGTTTCTGCTTCTGTCATCTTATGTCGAGTGGTTCAATATGGTTAATTTTGAGGGGAAAGGCAATCTTTAGAATTTGTTAAATATAAATCTAACTTCTTTTCACGGCACTCTAAATATTACTGATAGTACTTTTAGCATACATATTTCAAACAATACATTGATATTCCAGTTTATTTCTAATGAAGGTGTTATAGGATAGCAATTTTACATTGAAAAGGGCTTTACTGAGTTTGTGCCTCAAGAGGCATAATTTTCTGAAGGCTGAGGTGCGAGGGTTACTTATGTGGTCATTGTATGTTAAAGACGCACTGACATTAAATTTCAAACTGAAGATGTGCTTATTATTCAATTGCTCGGTATACTTAGGTCTTCTCGGTGAACTTTGAATGGTATCCACCGCGTGAAAGTTATTTTATTTCGATGACAAACAGCTCACGAAAGCTCAACGGAAAATTCAGTGTCCTCCGACATCGGCAGTAGTGCAACGTGTTCGGTGTGATACATTCCACACATACCATCCTGAGTGACGATGCACTAGTAGCGATGACCATAGGCGTGCGCACGAGGGGGGCAGAGGGGGCGGCCGCCCCTAGTCCCCTAAAAGCCTAATAGGGGAGGGCGCAAAGTCTGTCCCATACATTGACTTAATCGGGAAGGGGGGCGCTGCGAAGAACCTTCGCCCCCCCCCCCCCCCCTGAACGGTAACCCTGCGCACGCCTACGGCGATGACGTCTACGATCTGGGTGTTATCGTGGCGCCGACCGGCGCAGACGCCTGGAAATGCTCTCACTCTTCATGTCTGATCTTCGTCGCACGGCTTCGAATGATTTCATGAATTTGCAAGACGCACACCACCAATAAAAGAAAGGCGAACGAAAAGAGCATGATTTGACGTGTGCTAGTCAGTCAGCATGTCGGAGAACCGTTGTGAGCTGCAGTCGCCTGGTTGGAAGTGCGCAAAAAGCGCAATGAGTGTGTCGTTTCATTACACATATGGTGCACGCCAACACGACAACAAGCTATCAAAGTAGAATTGCGTATAAATAAATATCATCGCTAACAAGGAACAGACAGGTATCGTAAATAGAGAATTTGAGTTCATCCGTAGACTTTGCGCTCGCGTAATGCCGGGTTACTGCCGCCTTAACCGTGGGAGGCCGGATAGGTGGGGCCATCTGGAGGCCCAAAGAAGAACCTGGCAAGCACAGAATTGTTATTGCAGAACCTTAACGTATTATATTTGTCCGCTGGTGTGCATTCCCAATACCGATATTCTATAGACCCCTTTGCGTATACCGGAATGCTGTGACCGAGCATGGCCGAAGCATCCGTCCCCGGCACCGGAGTCCCCGCACACCTCCTCGTTGCTGCTTGGAACTGCGTCCATTTTAGTATCACTATTCTGGAGAGGGTCGATTGAAGCAGAAATGATTCGCGACGTCGCGAATCGCGGTGATTCCAAGCTCCAGAATGTCGTATTCCACACTAGTCGACACTTCTTACGGCGACGAGGCAGTGCTGGTGACAAGGCATTACTGAACATGTGCGCCTATAAGACGAAATCTTAGCGGAGCAGCTGAGCCTCACGTCACTTCTTTCTGTGGAAAGTGGTCAGCTGAGGCGCGATCTGGAGGTGGCCGCGAGAAAGCGCTGGAAGCACTAAAAATGGCGGACACTCCGGCCGTTTTGAATCGTGCTAGATACCGCTTATATAAATCAATAAAACGGATAGTTATTCTTCCATCAGTTGCGTTTTGAGTCGAGAATCACTACCACGGTGTCAAAAAGTACTCGTGGATGCAAAAATCTTGACATGAGTAAACTTGATGTCAGTGCTCCTTAAACGTGTTGGTAAAGGTCATAGATACTTTTATATTCAGTAACCTCATGCAGAGGGTATGAACCTAGTTTATACGTATGAAGCATGAGTGATTTTTATGAGTCATTCGCATTAGTACGCTTTTGCCTGAGTTTAGTGTCATTTCCCAGCACAGGCATCTTTGAAGAATGTTATTTAAACTACTATATTATCTTTAAAAAGCACATTCACATCGGCAAATAATGAAATCTCCAAACCACCTTCAACCACGTTAACAATGTCGTTAGTATATAAAATATAAAGAAGAGGGCCGAGGACACTGCCATGGGGCACACTTAATATGATTGGAAGGCAGCCCAATTTTGCACCATAAATCTCAGAATCAGAATCACAATCATTTTATTTC
>JALIZH010017147.1:0-11000 GCA_030522465.1 Rhipicephalus appendiculatus | reverse complement strand
CGAGGCTTGATCTAAAATTGCCTATGGTAAAACCGAAAATGCATCAATTTCAGTATACCTTTGATTAGTGTGAAAACACACCTCAATATTGTTCCGTAATTTCTGCATCTCTTGCAAGCGTGCTCGAACTTGCATCAGAAGAACCAGTGATATTGAGGGACTCTTCTTTCTGTGTGACTCGGATCGGTGTCTAGGGAACGGAAAAAAAGTCTCGAACACTTAATCTAGACCAATAATTTGATAATTCTATGTATTCAAATTTCCGATGCAGGCCCTTCTCCATATGTGTTTCGTGACGCGTCGAAGTGAGACAGTGCTTGCGCTTAGGTGTTCTCTATTAATACAACGTGTGCGCACTTCTCAAGAGCAGAGAGCAAACTCTTTTTGAAATGTTTTCTTCAAAAGATAACAAGAACTCTTTCTGCTGAGAAACACTGCATCGGCTGCTAGCACTTCGCTTAGCACGCTCTCATTCAATCGAACGATTGGCGCATAGCATAAAACAAATCCAGCCGTTACACGATTTTACGAACCACAACCTTGGAAATAACGTGAAGGGCTTCGATGTACGATAAGTAGACATTTGAGCATAGGACTCACGTAAAATGAAAAAGTGCGCAGGATAACCGTGATGTGATCCGCGAACTCAGTTTGTCATCAGGCTCATTACTAAATCTGAGCGTTGTCAGTGGCTATTCTGTACCATGCTATTCTGTGTAAAGCCTTTCTGAATCAGACCATTTTCTATCAACCCATTCTCTACCAGCGCACTCCCAATAAGGCCATTCTCCACCAGGCCGTTCTTCTTAAGCGCGTTGTCACTTGGGCGTTTCTTGACAATTTCAATGACTGCCCCGTAGCCACCTTCGACGGGAAGGGCATCTACGACAGCGCGAACTGCGGCGGCATCGGCTGGGTCGACCACGTAGTGGACGCGCGGGAATCCAAAGCCGTTGAAGCCACAAGCGTTGACGAGCGAATAGGCTCCCATGTTGTCCACAATTATCCATTCGTCCGGCTTCGCGTCGAAGAAGAGCTGCCGGTCGGCGATGCAGTCCAGCGGGCTGCAGGTGGCGCCCCAAAGGGTGCTCAGAAGGTTACACGGCCGATCGTATGGCGGCTGCAAGAGATGCACGAAAATGGTGAGCACTACGTGAGTCTTTCATAGTTAAATGCAATAGAGCAAGATACTGTTGTTTTATAGCGGTTGCAGCCAGTTCACAGATAGTATAAGCTTTCCTTTTTGAGGCCTTCATAACAATACTCGAGTTCGATTCTTAAGCAATGAAAGCTGAGAGCATTATTGATGTCTTAACGCATTCTTCTCCCTCTTTGCATGCGTCACTCCATTATACGGTTTTTAAAACTATAGGGTCGCTTGTGCATTCCACTCAGACGACTAGAACGCAAAAGTAGATTAATTTTTCTTCTCGGTCACTGTGCTAACCATCCCCCACATCCCTCCAAAAAGCTTCTTGCAGCGAACGTGATTTCCGCAATCCCTCCAGGATCGTAGGCATTGCGAGCTCGCTCCATGCCACCTGGCATCGCACTGCCTCCGGGTCAACTCACCTTTTACCAAGCGATGATGTCATGCAATGATGTCGCGATGACGTCACAAAGTTTCGTGATAAGTGATATCATAATGACGTCATATAGTGACGACATCGCGTGATGATGAGCTTTTTGCCCCCCTCATATGCTGATGGTGGCTCCATCGACGGTAACTTTTTGCATTTTATGGGGCATCTAAGGCTTTTTACCTTAAAACTATATTAGTCCCGAAATGGCATCCTTATGTAAGCATTGAGGAAATCAGTGGCATACAGTAAACAAAAAAGGAATACTCACGTCCAGTGGCCGGAACTGTACATCCAAGAAATCGTAGATGCAGTTGGTGATGCAGTTCCTCTTGCTTTCGCTCAGGAAAACTTCTTGGTACTCTTGGACTTTTCCTGAATGTAAAACAAGAAGGATTTTTCGCATGTTGTCAGCATTTGTTGAGCAATGATGTTACGGCAGCGCTTAGCATAGGGAGCATTCGAGAGCCTACATTCACACCCTATTAGTTTCGGGAGGCCTAAATTTAATCTCTGAACCACTTATGATTCCTGGAAAACAAGAATTTTGAAAATTCATTTTTCTCTCTGCATCACAACTGGTTTCTAATCAACAAAAAATGTGTGACAAGGAACACATGCGCCATTTTAGGTACCCAAAAATTACGTGTTCCTTGCTACTCAGGAAACTTAGAGGTCCAATTCTGTATGTCTGATTACCCTTCTGCTGTGCAACAGAAAACAGCCGTTGATTACTCAAACTCTGCCAGGCAGTCATTTGCATCACCGAAAAGGCTTTCGACAAGCAGGCGCTCTAAAATGTCTAAGAAATGTGTTCACACATTTGCTAGCCTGCTTAAAGCAAGTGTTTTTATTCACACGAATAGTTGCAGTTCGGAATTAAATATTCTAACTATATGGTTCCATCTAATACCGATTGTCGATTTCGAAGACGCCTTTCACTATTCACCGAGATAAATAAATATAAAATTAAAGTCATTTCATCAACTTTAGTCCTGCATGTGAACTTATTGCCATATATTCAAAGCCAACAGGAGCTTTTATGGCAAAATTCTTCATCACCATACGCTCTTCATACGGCTGTCTAGGAGTCTACACGATATGTTGAGGACACAAATACGAGATTCGGAAGTTTTATTGGCGTTGCCCTTAAACTTTACACTTAACACGTGCAACTTGATTGTTTATAACATAGCTTTCAGCTGCCGCTATATACGGAACTATACGCAAAACGTCTACTCTTTGTGCGTTTCTACAACCGAAACACCGAACCTCCACGGTGTTTTGCTTTTAAGGTCTTCAGCGTGCTTATTTATCAACGTCTTTCCTGAACCGTTTCTCCTCTCTTAGCATTAGTACAGTGTGTTACAGGAACATTTTTGTGAAGTAGATACCCTTTCAAATATTCAATTTGGATGTTCTGCAGCAACTAAAGTGCATACAGGCTGTTATCCAGCCAACACTCTTTAAGCAGGGGCTTGCGAACGACATGAAGTTACTGCGGCATATTATTGTTACCCTACTTCACGTCTATTCATGAACCGTATTGTGATACGTGTTCTGTCAATGTCGTAGTTGAAAAGCATAAGCCGAATGTAGAATCGGAGACAGAGTGGAAACATAAAGGACTCAAGCAATTTCTCGGCTTCTTGTTCCGTAATGTATCGCGTTCGCGCAAGAAATCTAGTCACCGCATACACACCTCTCTAAATATTGAAAGGCCTAGTTTTTATCAGTATGATGAGACGAACGTAAATGGCGTTGCGAAGACATAATATTTGCTGCTCCAAAAACTGGCATGCATATTTGATTCTATGCCATGCCTCCCACACGGCTGCTCTCAGAAACCATGTTCGTGCAATCCGATCGACAACAGCACTCGCGAGTGTCACAACGACAGCCTGTTTATGTGACGCTGAATCGAACCTCCTAATTTGCTTTGCCGTCTTCCATACACAATGTCACACAAAGAACAACTATTATCGATGGCTGAAAAAAAAATCATTAGGAGGGAGCGCATGCAGCGTTCACTAGGCAGCTGCTTTGTCTTATATTAAGCCGCACTTTCATTTCAAACTCATTTTCCAGCGTGTTGCATACTGAGAATTATCCTTGGATTAAGCACCGAAATAAAGGCAGAAGAATTTATCGTGCACAAGAACATAAGATAAACATGCAGCGGGGACATACAAAGCATACACAAAGAAGTACAAAAGGTAGATGTGGGCGCCTAACGGAAACGTGTTCGCGGAAAGCAAGCGTGTGTCGCACAGCTCTGCAACCAATGTTTATTATAGAATTGACAGCACCCCTTCAGTTCTTCTCTCTTCCTTGTCGGAGTTGTGCTAGCTGAATTTAGTTGTTGGCAGGTGGCGCTCTCTCCTCCCCTTTATTTGATTCATGCTTCTGGCTTTCCATGGGCACAATAGTTTGCTGCTTCGTCCAGTGAGTATATACGATCTCTAATAATGGGTAAATATATCAACAGCGAAACATAGACAGCTAACTAGGTTCCTCTGTTAATTCGTCCCGTACCCTTTCTTACACTGGTGTTCTGAAAAACCGTTATCGTTCGACTTATAGATACATATTAACATACCAATACTAACATTTCAAATTTATAAACGTACCGTCGATCAGAAGATTCCTCTTCCTCTTTCCGACTACTTTCAGAAGCAAAGTGTAGGCTGAAGTCACAAAGAACTGTCCGGGCTCAGCCAAAATCTTGGTGCCACTTGGTGGTGGGAACTGATCGTCCAATGCGGAACGGATAGCTTCACATACCTGCGCATACGTAATTAGTATCCAAAATGTGTGAATCCGAATGTAAGGTCTTCGCGGAAGACATCTGAGATTTCTAGAATAAAACTTCTAGAATAAGATTTCTAGAATAAACAATAATTTTATAGTCACGTACGTTGACATAGTAATTGCATGTGTCTTGGAGGTAACAATACGTTGGGTCAACACTTTTCTCGCATACTAATCCTATGCA
This sequence comes from Rhipicephalus appendiculatus, assembly GCA_030522465.1. Classification (NCBI taxonomy): domain Eukaryota; kingdom Metazoa; phylum Arthropoda; class Arachnida; order Ixodida; family Ixodidae; genus Rhipicephalus; species Rhipicephalus appendiculatus. The sequence continues at coordinate 6,425 of JALIZH010017147.1, read as the reverse complement.
CGTCGGCTGTCATCGCGAAATTGTTGTGTTAAAAAGATTTATGGATAAGTTGAGTGCACAATCCGCACACAAATTTTACCCCTCGTGCACCGTAAATATAGCATAGTGATCGGTTTTCTGATGTTGAGTCCTTAACCAGAAAAAGAAGAAACTAGGGTTACCTTGAGGAATTTTTCCTTGTTTCGTAGACCTCCTGGAAAACCTCCGCCAATATCGAGTACGCTCATTTCAAAGCCCATTTGAGTTGCCAGGTCGAATATTTTTCTGGCTTGTTCAATAGTTCTCACAAATATGCTCGGGTCTGTATAGGCACAGCCTACGTGGAATCTGCAAAGAACATCGGATAAAATCAGTGAATGTGAATAAAGAATTCAAGCACATAGAATACATTTCGTACTGACTAACAATTTTTCAGACACTTTTTGAAAATCTGCTCAAAATTGAATCAATGAAAAAGCGTAGGCTCCATCTATTTCAATCTATGGATAATTCCTCTCAAGTAATGAGAATTCCGCATTAGAAGCTGCAAACATAGCCGTCAGAAAATGTGGGCCAACAAATTTATACCCGTTACTACCGCGTATCAAAAAGTTTTCATGTTTTAAAGCTTCTGCGGAAAATACACTCGGAATTTTTCTCTCGCCCAACAATTTCCCTCTGATCCCCTTGCGAATGTGGCACAAAAAGGTCACTGCATGTTTGATTTTATCTGCAAAATTTTATTTTTATGTGCAACAACAGTCGAATACTTATTCTACTGATTCACTAGAAGCGTAGACGTCAATTTCCTTTAACAAACGCCAATTTATCCAGGAAGCAAAGTTGTGTGAGCATGCTTGGTCAACACGCACTTTTATTCACTCTTGAAAGCGCTGCATTGCATAGCAATGCGTGATAGCAAGTAGAATATTACACAGATCATTTTGTGCAACCGTTTCTTGCACTTCCCCTAGTCTACCTACCTGCAGACCCAACAATGCTTCAGAAAAAAGTGCTCTGTGTATATATGCGATAATCATCCAGAGAAGTATTTTATGTTGCCAAGGTGGCAAGAAATGGATATGAAATGAAGGAGCTGTATCAGCGTTTACTATAAAATTGCCAAGACACTACAAACTCTAATCTACAGTTAATGTAATGTTCGTTCATCTCACAGAAAGTGCAAGAGTCATTTGCAACTGGTCTCTCAGGCTCCATTGTCAAGTCTTTTCTTTCTCATCAAGAGAAATAATTTTGAGGCAAGAAATGTTGGCACAAAGAGAACAAACAATGAGCTATATAAATGTCAGTATTTTCTATTAAACGGCAGACCAACAGAAAAAGCATTGAGTGAACAGTTCTAGTCGAGAGCTATAGCCATTGCAGATAATGATGTCATTCTATATGTCCATGAAATTTCGGTAATTAGGTTGGCTCGCTTTCAGCGCTTTATTGTCCCAAACAATCTCAGGCTTCGGGAGCGTTTCGTCCACGCTCCCGAAGCCAAATACGAAATTACCATATATATATAGTGTAAGCAGTAAACCATACTCACGCAATGCCGACCACTTTGCGGCCGAGGACTCGGGCTTTCTCCAGTAGTTTTGGCGCATCACTGATCAAGCATCCAAATTTCTTGTTAAGAGTGTAGTGACATCCCTCTTCGTCGCCGATTATGCGGAGCAAGAGCCTAGGCCAAAAAGAAATATTCAATGAATTACACACAACGGCAGATCATGTGGTTGTGTACATGAGCGGCAAGAAGCTGTGTTTCAGTAGCTGGAGGCCTGGCCCTAAGCTTTCCAAATTTTTACTCTTCGTTTTTATTGAGCATAAGTGATGCGTGCACGAAAATATACCAAGACAACAATGTGTACTCTCTTTCACATCTATTGTTAGCAATGTAAGTGAAAATATCTTCCATTGGCCACATGATATCCCCAAGTCACCACATAGGAATCATTCAACCCCAACGTTGAGACTGCTATCCACCTAAAAATTAACCGTTGATGCAAACGTAGCATCATCGTTAGCACTTTGAAATTTTGTGTCAGAAGCTGACGTCAAAAGCAGGTGCTCAAACATGTAGAATACTTCTACGAGCATCAGAACGTCGCATTGATATTCAAGCATAAAGACGTTAGAACTTTTGAAGTGGCCTGCTAGTGCACGCTTTATACGCTACGTACCCTCATCTCTTTACGAATATACTCAATGGAGAAAGCTCTGCATCGCATATATTGTTGGGCTACGGACAACATTTCTTGATGTTATGTCTTTTTGCTTTGAAAGTATTTTCAATAATTTAAAGGTATCAGCAATCCAACGCGTCAATAACTGTCGTTTGTGGAGACTATAAAACAATGAGTGTAAGTGAAACATTTAACATCAGTTTACTTGAAGCAAATATTCTGGACTACTTGCAAAAATATTTCTTCCCTGATCATGGTGACTGCGTAATCACGTCTCCTAATTTCTGAAAACTGCTGAGTAATTTGCAGTTTTTTTAAACATCAACAAAAGGAGACATCTACATCACTATTCAATTAGCGTTCGCAATGCTTCAACTTCCTACTCGTTTTTGAACATTTATGCTTTTTGTGGGCAAGATTATTTAAGATGCTGACGTTTCAAAGGGCGTGTTTCTGATGCGCCGTTAAACATTTACACTGGGCCTTGCAAATCATATACGTATGAAACTTTGACAGCTCTATTTCCTTAAAAATAAAAACCTTAGACCAGTGCGTCCGTTTACTGCAAACGTACCCACTCAAGACCGTACATTTCATGCGTATGAGTTTGTAGAGCTTCTGTTTCGTTCTCTAAAGCACCAGCACATAGCAAAATCTCAACTTGATATTTGCTGTAATTCAGAGGTAGGAATTGTATTGTACTCTTCTTGATATCATTTTTGTAAAAATATATTTACATGTAATATCTGTAATTCGACGATATCTTCTACATTTTTCTAACTAAAATTGTCTTATCGTTTTCATACCTTGCGTCTTTATGGTGTATTTTGTCCAGTTCTTCAGCTGAGTCGAACGTCATAAGGTCAACGCCATGTTCTAAAGAGTAGTCCAGGTGTGAGCAATTTTTCACTGTCTGGGCGTAGAGAATGCGATCAGGTGTTGTTCCAAGATCGAGCATGGTGGCAATCTCTCTCTGAAAGATAGCAGCAAACAAAAGGAGGTTTGTTTTAGCGAAAGCCAATTTGCGCTCGCCTATGGTTTTTCACTACTCCACCTATTGCTTCGAAGGAACACGCGTTAATTATGGCGAGAAACAGTGAAATGGATATTGTATTTGGTGTAGATAAGAATAAGACTCCGATACCTAGGTACTGGTGTTACTTTAACAGTATGAACATGCACGCCCCTGATAAAGTTTCATGTTTCTATGTGATTAAAGGTGTCCAAACGCAACTCAGACCTTTTGTATTTTATTATGAAATATTTTCAAAAGCCTTGGCGTGATTGTAACGGAGTGGTCATGAGCCTTGAGTAAGAATGATGGCGTATAATTGTATCACTGCACCACACTATGATTGTCCGCTTACTTCTTTCTGCCAGCCGAATTGGGAAACAGGAGAACGTCAGCAATGACTAAGTATATTTTTCTTTCATATGTAAGGGAGCAGAGTTTTTCAATCTGCGAAGTGCTTTTCGAAACAATATTGAAGGCTTACCGTGCGCTTTTATTGAATATATACATTTCTGCAGAGCCATTAAGGGCTTCTGCAAATAATTTCAAAAACAAATGAGCATTATTCCCTAACATTAAACCGATCACTTTTTTATTCTTGTGGAGTGCCTTGGGCATATGCATTCTCGCTAAGTAAACTGGTACGGTACCTATCATCATGATAGATATAACTCTACATTGGGACTATTAAAGCTTTCATGATTCGCGCCTACTGAAAAGCCGAGCAATTAAGCGTTAACATAACTTAACGCCGTTGTACAGTGGTTACGATGCTCAGCCGCTGACCTGAAAGCAGCACGTTTCAGCCCGGCCTCATCGGTTGGATTTCTATGAAGGCGAAATTCCAGAAGCCCGTATACTGTGTGGTGCCAGTGCAGGTTCATAAACAACAGATAGTCAAAATTCTCTCAGATTTCCACTACGGCACGCCTCAAAATGATATTGTGCTTTTGTCACATAAAAAAGGCAGTTTTAAATGTCGTTTCAAACAAACCTGTGCTTATATTCCTAAACATGGCATCGAACCATGTTTATTAAATCATATTTATCTCATTTTCATATTCACTTTATTTTGGCGCACTCAGTAGTCTCAAAATAGAATGCAAGTGGCCTAAACACAAAAGTATTGTTGGTAACTGGCGCAAAGGGGAATCTCGTGACTTTGCGAACATCCTATAGACCCTCACCATGGAATCTGCATCCTTCGAAGTAATTCAGACCAGTTGTCCCGCATTCAAAGCGAACATACTTTTTCCCGATAAATAAATGATTGCCAGGTGCCTTTCATTTACTTACAATAGTAGCAACTGTTACATACAAACTCATTAACAACTTATGTAGCAAAGCTAAGAATTTTCCCCATGACCTCCTTGATTTCAAAGTTCTAGGCCTTATTTAAACCCTCGGGCCATAACTGTATTGAGATCAATATCGTAGCTAGCAATGGTTTATACGAGAACTCACCCTGTTCGAACAGTCGAAGTTGACGCCCTTGTCCTTCAAAAGCTTAAGTACAACAGGATCTGTGCAAGCCTTGATGGCTGAAATATAAAGGCGCACATAAAAAATTGCAGTTCTAGGGAATACCGGCCGTATGAAAATGCATAGAGTCTCGCAAAGAGAGACAGAAAGCTCCAGGGGTGGTACAACAGCATAAATTAATAGCATCCTACTTTGTAGGAATGCAACCCTCAATTCTGAACTAACCAGCAGCATAGAAAGCTGACTCATAGCCACAGCTCACCGCGCCTTTTGCTCCGGCCACCATGAGAATTCATGCCTCGTGTATTGTTCAAACTGCAAAGAAACTTCAAAAAAAATCTGAAGCTGATCTATAAAAGGTGGCTTCGCTTTGCGGAACAAAAGATATGATAGAGGGAAGGTACTCAAATGCTAATGCGGTCATAAATTATGCAATAATGATAGTGTGACGTGTGCTTAAGTCTTAAGTATTATAGCGAATGCCACACTCGATCTCATTTTTTGTACGATGAAGCATGGATGCATCGCGCAATGCCTTGACCCCCGCCTAGGGTCAGCGCCCTTCATCCTGCAGCTTAGGGCTCATTTATAGCCCCCTAAAGCATGTTCAAGACCCTGCCGTCAACAAGCTAAAGTGGTAATATTCAAAACTAAAAATAATTCGAATGTAAAACGAACGCCTTCAACCTAAACAAAGCATGGTTGTCACTTTCATTCGTGAGTGCAGTTAAATAAAGCTTATCGTCATCTTTACGGCACGAGTGTTGACAAATTTATGAGTTAGCAACAATCATGGCAAAAATAGGGCAACAGAAATTGGTCTGTCTCACGTGCCAAAAGCATGATATTGATGATGTTGGGTGCGGCGTAGCAGAGCTTTGCGAAATAATTTCGGCCACCGAAGGTTCTTTACCACACCCTCATATTTTTGCACAGCAGAATTTTCGCGTTCCATGTCTATCGGAACATGAGTAGCGCCAAATGAATAAATACGATAGTGAATGAACGCCACATTCCCTTACAGTGAAGAAGTTAAAGAAGTTATTGTTTTCGGAAAACACACATTTATTACAACTGTCCAGTGCCCTCTCTATTACTGATGTCGAAAAAATTCGATCCCTTTGTTTTCCTAAGTGCTGAGTGTGTCGCGCGAATGCTTAGATGATATTATTCAGTGTTCACGGCAGATGCAAAAAAAGTCACAGTTTCACCGCAAGGGTGAAGCAATGAATGCGATAGCAAAAAATTGTAATGTTATACGAAGTGAGGCTGGCAGCTAACTCTTTTTGGATCCGATCTCACGCAACTCTAGAAAACGCTTGTTTAAGAGAATTCTCTTCGCGTTGAGAGCGCAGCACGTAGAAGGGTACACCGGCCCCCCCCTCTGTGGGCCGCCGAGAAGGGGAGATAACGCGCGCGCCCGCGCCCGCGCTCGTAAAATCGAACGTCGCCCCCCCCCCCCGCCCGCTGTCGGCCGCCGAGAAGGGGAGATAACGCGCGCGCCCCCGCTCGTAAAATCGAAGGTCGCTCGAGGGACCCCCCCCCCCCCCTCGCGTCTTTTTTCACGCTCACGAAGGACGGTCGGGGCCGGTTATATATATACATATACATATACGGCAAATGACGCCGACGCCGACGGCGAAAACCAGCCGCGAGTGTCCATATAATTGCTATCGCAATAATATCGCACTTACCGTAGAACGGGGCCACTCTGGGCAGTTCATGCTTCCACAGTTCAACTTTGCTGAGCAGATCACGAA
>JALIZH010017146.1:0-11382 GCA_030522465.1 Rhipicephalus appendiculatus | reverse complement strand
CATCTTGCGCTTAGGGCTCACTCGGACTCAGACTCACCGAAATTTTCCTCAACCGAATTCACTCGGACTCAGACTCACTAAAAGTTTTCACCACCAGACTCACTCGGACTCAAACTCACCAGAATATTACTCACCCGGACTCACTCAGACTCAGACTCACAGCTCGATCTGAGTCTGAGTGAGTCTGAGTGAGTCGACTCATGAGTGAGTTTGCCGACCTATGCTGAAACGTGGCGTCGTGCTCTTGCTTGGCGAGGTGATAAAGTAGCTCTCCGATTTCTCGGACTTGTTGTTCGTGAGGTCTGCGACGTACGGCGGAAATCAAACACGAGCATGTCGTCCGCGACGCGGACTGAAAAAAGAGAAAAAGGTGCGCGCGCGCGCGTGTGTGTGTGTGTGCGTGCGTGTGTGTGCGTGTGTGTGTGTTTGTAGATAGCGAGCTACAGTATAGCATTTCTACATTCAAGACACATGTATACTATCGTAAGTTGACTCCATGGTCTAGAGCACGCGCGCGTTGGTGCAGGTTTCATATTCGTCCGCCTTTGAGGAGGAAATGCCGCTGTCTTCTTAAAATTGTACCGAGGAGCGCTAGCGGCGGGGTCGCCATTTTGAAGGTTCGCGCACTCGCCGTACGCGTAAAAAACTTGCCGCACGCGCTGTGTCCGAGATCCGTACGGCGACTTGGATTACTAGAGACCTCCGGAAGACCTACTGCACGCAGGCGCACGAACAGCATGGACGGCGCCTACGAACGGGCTTACGAAATGGCGCGGCGATGGTGTTTCCCATAGGCGTGCTAGATTTTTTTTTTCTCTCCGCTGTGTGTCAACGCTCTTCCTATACAAATAACGGGACACCTTCTCTGCCCATCTACTCTCTCATATTCCTTAGCCTCTCTTCGAACCTTATTTTGCTCTGAGCTTCCCTCGCCTCAAAACTTGTCCACCCCATATCACCCTTTACAGCCTCGTGTGTTGTCTTCCCGCGAGCGCCCAACGCAAGGCGTCCCACAGCCCTTTTGATTTACATCCATTCCTGATTGCACCTCTGACCTAACGCACACCACTGAGTTCCCAAAAGTAAGCGCTGGAACCATTACGCCTTTCCACAAACCTCGAAGCACCCCGTACCTATTGTATCCCCACAACGCTCTGTGCTTCATTATTGCAGCATTCCTCTTTCCTTTTGCTGCCGCGGCTTTTTCCTGAACCTCCACGTATCTATCACCCTCATTTACCCATACTCCGAGGTACTTGTATTCGCTTACCCTCGGTATTTCTTGGCTCTGTATTGACACCGCCTGATCATTGGGATCATTGAATACCATCAATCCATATTTTGTTACGTTAAATCCTAGTCCAAGAGCTTCGCCTACCCTTCCGCACACATTCGCCAGCCGCTGTATATCATCTCGACTGTCCTCAAATAAGACAATATCGTCCGCGTAAAATAAACCTCGCAGCTTCTGCTCAGTCATCACGCCTGCCTTTTTTGTGTGACAGATTAAAACCAATGTTGCTTCCTCCTAGCGCTTTTTTCATCCTCACCATGTACAGCATGAATAACAGAGGGGACAACGGACAGCCTTGTCTTAGCCCCTTGATAATATCAACGTTCGCTTTGCTACTTATTCCTTCCCATTCTATGCAAACTGTATTGTCTCGGTATATCTCCCTCAAAAGCTGTGCACAGTCGTCGCCTATGCCCATTCCTTTCAATATATCCCACAACATTTCCTTATTAACGTTGTCGTACGCCCCAGTGGTGTCTAGAAAAGCCATGTACAAGGGCCTGTTTTCTATTTTAGATATTTCTATGCACTGAGTGAGAACAAACAGGTTATCGTCTAACCGCCTGTCGACTGGAAATTCATTCTGAAGTTCTCTCATAATATCGTTATGTTATGCCCACGTTTCTATTTTTATTTTTACTGCCTGCATCACCAACCTGTATAGTACCGATGTAATGGTTAGCGGTCTATACGAGCGATTGTCATCCTTTCTCCCTTGCCTTTATAGATTAGGTTCATTCTACTTTTTCGCCAACTGTCCAACTGTTTTTTGCCTGTCCTGTAAGCATTTTTCTACGGCTTTCAACAGTGTTTCCTTAGTGTTATGTCCTATTTCGTTAATGAGGCTGGCGAGAACCCCATCTAAACCCGGCGCAGCGCGCTTTGGAATTTTTCCTGCAGCCTTTTTCCTGTTGAAATTCACAAGCATTATCTCTTCCTCGGTTGCGCTCTCCGTCATACTTTTACTCACAGGGGAAATCCCCTGGACGATCTTTTCAAACGACTCGGCTGTTACCTTTCGGATGTAGCCTATAGCGCTTCGTACCCTTCCAATTGATTTCCTCCTTCATCTACAATATGTTGTTGCATGATGACAGACTTCCTACCTAGCGCCTTTATGTGACTCCAAAATATCCGAGGCGCGGCCTTCTTGTTTTCCTGAATCTCTGTCATCCAGCGTTCACTTTTACCTTTAATTTTTGCCTCGACCAATTTCTTCACAATGGACTTTTCGTCTAGATATATTTCCCATATTTTGTTGACTTCACCCTGCGGTCGCTTCTCCTTTTTTGCTTTTTCTATGCTCCCGTGATGCTTCACTTCGCTCCTCGATCGCTTCCCGGATTTCCTTATTCCATCAACTTTTTGGCATCCTCTTTCCTTTCCATCAACTAGTTTTTCCTTTCTTTTTCCCTGTCTCTTTCGACATGTAACAGCTCGCTGTACTCCCATGGTTTGCATTCAAATACGAGCAGCCAGACTTTGATGTTATGTTCTTATTTCCAGTTTTATACGCCATTTCTAATGATATGCGTTTATGATCACTACCCAAGCTTTTAATCCCTTCCTCGTCTATTATCATTTCTTTCAGTTTGTGATAAATACCTTCATTCATGAGACAATAATCGATACTCGATTGCTTGTTTCCGACTTCCCACGTGATCTGCCCATCACATTTAGGCCCTGTGTTAACTATCTCAAGACTGAGCGAGAAACAGCGCTCCTAGACGGGACGAAAAGTTACACGAAGGACACAGCGCTGTGTCTGTGTCCTTCGTGTAACTTTTCGTCCCGTCTAGGAGCGCTGTTTCTCGCTCAGTATGTACCAACTGGCCCGCCAACAATCTTTGTTGCAATTAATATCTCAAGACTATGTTTCTCGTAGAGATCTAACAATAACTTCCCATTGGTGTCTGAACATCCGTCAAGGTCATGTATGTGGGCATGCATGTCCCCTAGAAGGATGATTTCGGCCCAATTACCAAATTCCTTTTAATAACTGCACTTATGCAATCCACTATCTCCCGATTCTTTTCTCTGCAGTTATTTCCCGTCCACAAGTAGGCTCATGATTAAAAACGGCGCAAAGAATACGAGACACAAACGAAGAATACACGAAGACAGGCGCCGGACTCTCAACTAATCTTTATTCACATAGACTCACACTTATATACATGCGCGTGGTCACAAAAACAATGCAAAAGTAAAAACAGACAGGGGTTAACACGCTTATCTACTCAAATACGAAATTTCTTTTTGCTGCAGGGCGATGGATGGAACACTGATACATGATTTGTTGTTATAAATGAACCGTTTTCAATCATGAACACATACCAACTTGCCCAACTCTCAGTGTTACTGCACAAGTAGGCTACTCCTAGCCACGTTTTCTTTCCACCTACTGTGCCCAAAACCCAGAGGCGCTCTGAACAAGTCTGTTTCACTCTATCCCGTTTGGCTCCACGGTGAATAAGCATTCCTACACACCCACCTTTCATTTCTGCTATGATCCTATTGCACCTCTCCCAAACATAGTTGTCAATATGTGGCGGCTCTTCCAAGTCTCTAAGGTGTGTTTCTGTAACCGCATAGACGCCGATCTGTTCGTTGTTCAACTGCTCCTGGGTGTGTTCAGATAAGAACATCGGTGCATGTCCGCTGACCCCCCTTTAATTTCGCCGAAAAAAAATATCTTTAGTTTTCCGAGTCCCCATGACCACAAAACCACTTTTGGTTTCGCGAGAAAAAATTTCACCTTCTTCAAAAAAATTCACAAGTGTCCACTGAGCCGCCACCGCCTCTTTCGAATTTCGCGAAAATGGGATTTCGATTAGACGCTACAAAAACACTATTGTAGCTGTAGGTCCGAAAAGTTTTCTCCACATACTACGAATAGTTTGCGTTGAGAAAAAATTATTACTTTGCAGTTCTGACGTTGTTCTGTTAAGGAAAAAAAATCGCGAAATCGACACAAAGCTCAATAATGCTCACATTCAAGATTTTTTTCCTCCGCAAGTATAAACGCCAGACTTCCCAAAGTTTCTAAAAACATTGCCCTATGTTTGGTAAACAAGTGTGCTTAACGAAATACTTGAGAGTGGCTTCAAACGTTAACCAGAAATGTTCAACTGAGTACATGTCCCTCAAAATGCAATATTTTGAAGATCATTTAAAAAAAACACCATCTTCGATTTTCTTTAAACTCTCCAGAATTAAAGCCAAGCACGTGTTCTAACTTAATCTGTAAAAACATGTTGCATTATTTTTGTGAGGTCGGAACTACGAAGCACGAAATGTGGCCAAATTGACGTATAGTGAGTAACCACAACATTGAGCGAGCATGAAGCAATAGTTGCCATTATCGTTATTTTTAAGTCTCGAATGTCTTCTGTGGATTGACGGATTGTCAGGAATAAAACAGGAACAGTTGCTTTTGAAGAGGCAATTATTACTACATTTCTTACGCAAATCACAAAAACTTCTACACGGGTCCCAGCCACTGAGCATGCCGCGATAATGAGTCGCACTCTTCGCAGGAATCGCTTTCAAAATTTTTTGCGCATGTGAGCCTGCGTACGCCTCATAAAGGAGGTGGCTGGAGAGGATACACCGCTGGGTATTTATCGCTTCCCGTGGCACGTCGGTAATGTGATAACGCAGACGGTGCGTGTCGGCACAAGCGGTCCTTCTGCAGCCTGACCGCGCTCGCCCGCTCCAGAAAAAAAAAAAGAAAGAAAGAACATAAACAAGAAACAGCTCAACTCGCTTAAGAAAGGTCGAAGTAATAAGAGAACGTCGGCTTGCACTTCCGTTCGTCGTCGACAACCCGGCAGTCCTCTGCTGGTGAACGAATGTGAGTACGCGTGCGCGTATTACACTCCCCTGATATTGATGGCCACGTTGTGGAGCTCAGAGCGAGCGTTTTCCGCTGACTAACCAAAGAAGCATACGAAGAAGATTGCCTAAAAGCGGAACTTTTGATGTGTGAAAGATTTGAATGTCGCCTTACTAAGGAAACGCATGCCAGAAAAAGCCTCATCCATCAGAGAAACCGACATTTTGTGCCAGAGCTGTTTCAACCGCTTGAAACAGATCGCCGTAGAGTCTCCAGATGCATCTCAGTCTGACGCAAATTTTGTTCCCGAACAAATTGTTGTCGAAGAGCTAAACGTACTCGTTAAGACAACCGACGTGACAACCCTGAAAATTCCGGCGAAAGTGAAAGCACAATGCCGAGTGTCTTACGCCAACCGTAAGAGAGAGGAGGTCGAGGGCGCTATATCCAGGACAATTTCTGCTGTCCTTACAGTAGCGTACAGCACTACAGAGGAACCTGGTCCTTCAGCGGAAACCTGCAACACGTGTCGCGAGTGGCTGCGCAACCTAAAGCACACATTCGATACCCGCGAATCATACTATGAACGCTATACCGACTCCTGACATCGCTCCCTGTGAACCTTTCTCATCAAGAGATTCAAGAAATGATTCCATCCGCAACTCGGCACCTCATTCGGAAATCCAGAAAATACAGACACCCGGATGTGGTCAAATCCGAACCTCTACACCAGATCGAAGCTGAAGCCAGAAAACATACAGGCAGCAATGAAATACTATACTGACGATGAGCTCAACTCCACCCAACGAAGCCCAAACAAGAAAGATTTCATTGCAATTAGTTGTTAAGGAAAAAAAGAGTGCGTTTCAAAACGGCTGATGACCAGGTCCATTCGGGAAACATTTTGTCGACAGCGGCTCACCCTGACACAGGGATCGAGCTCACGAAGTTCTCCTCCTTGAGGCCGAAATGAGTTGTGTGCACAAGGTTGCTTCACCAGGAGCAAGATACGCACAAGTGCTTCAGTGACGTTTGTGACCGTCTAACTTGTCTGACTACGACTTGTGACTATGACTCCCCGTGTATATAATAGGGGTAAATAAACAGTTCCTTCCGAGAGGTCGATTGACTACCTTTCTAAAAATCTTGCGGTTAGTCCTTACGCCAGGACCATCACTACGACGCGTGCACGCACGCAAATGATCAAATTTGCCCTTTAAGGCAACTGTTTGGTTTTATCTGTCAAGCTGTTGTTCCTCGAGCACAACAGATGACATTCAGGACCTAAAAATAACGATAATGGCAACTATTGCTCCAACTATTGCGCGGTCGGGCTGCAGAAGGACCGCTTGTGCCGACACGCACCGTCTGCGTTATCACATTACCGACGTGACACGGGAAGCGATAAATACCCAGCGGTGTATCCTCTCCAGCCACCTCCTTTATGAGGCGTACGCAGGCTCACATGCGCAAAAAATTTTGAAAGCGATTCCTGCGAAGAGTGCGACTCATTATCGCGGCATGCTCAGTGGCTGGGACCCGTGTAGAAGTTTTTGTGATTTGCGTAAGAAATGTAGTAATAATTGCCTCTTCAAAAGCAACTGTTCCTGTTTTATTCCTGACAATCCGTCAATCCACAGAAGACATTCGAGACTTAAAAATAACGATAATGGCAACTATTGCTTCATGCTCGCTCAATGTTGTGGTTACTCACTATACGTCAATTTGGCCACATTTCGTGCTTCGTAGTTCCGCCCTCACAAAAATAATGCAACATGTTTTTACAGATTAAGTTAGAACACGTGCTTGGCTTTAATTCTGGAGAGTTTAAAGGAAAATCGAAGATGGTGTTTTTTTTTTTAAATGATCTTCAAAATATTGCATTTTGAGGGACATGTACTCAGTTGAACATTTCTGGTTAACGTTTGAAGCCACTCTCAGGTATTTCGTTAAGCACACTTGTTCACCAAACATAGGGCAATGTTTTTAGAAACTTTGGGAAGTCAGGTGTTTATACTTGCGGAGGAAAAAAAATCTTGAATGTGAGCATTATTGAGCTTTGTGTCGATTTCGCGATTTTTTTTCCTTAACAGAACAACGTCAGAACTGCAAAGTAATAATTTTTTTCTCAACGCAAACTATTCCGTAGTATGTGGAGAAAACTTTTCGGACCTACAGCTACAATAGTGTTTTTGTAGCGTCTAATCGAAATCCCATTTTCGCGAAATTCGAAAGAGGCGGTGGCGGCTCAGTGGACACTTGTGAATTTTTTTTGAAGAAGGTGAAATTTTTTCTCGCGAAACCAAAAGTGGTTTTGTGGTCATGGGGACTCGGAAAACAAAATATATTTTTTTCGGCGAAATTAAAGGGGGTCGGCGGACATGCACCGACGTTCTTATCTGAACATACCCTCCTCAATCTCTAACCATTTTGCCTTTTTTTCTGCCACCCTGCATGTCTATGTAACTAATTCCCTCTTTTTCTTTTACCTTTTTTTTTTCAGGTTTTTCGCAATACTACCTGCAAAATAGTCCTCCTGGTTGTTTTCTTTGTTACTACCCACCGCGGACTCCGAAGGGTCTGCCTGCCCCCCCAAAAAAGCTACTGCGCGTCCTGCCAGTTGCCATCCCACCTCATGACCAAGCCTCTTATCGAAGTGAATTCAGTGTCTTTGTAAACCACCCCACCTGTGAACCTCGAGCCCTGTTTATTTCCACTTACCTCGAAGCCTTTCTCTCGACTCATTCGCCATATCTCTTTGTTTGCTTCGACAACCGCTCTTTGCAGGTCGCTGTTGCGCACTGGTACCGCTGGTACCTCCGGTACCGGGCATACTACAATCTGCACCTGGGGCAACACGGCGCGCATGTCATCGACCCCTTTCGCCAAGGTCGTCGCTAGTCCTGCCGACTCTTCGTTCAAGACGTCATTTAGACCTCCCGCAATTAACACTACGTTACGTTACCTATAACCACCACCCATTTCAAGTTAGAATTCATAATCATCGTCAGGATTACACGAGACGGGCGGTTCTTTCATACATCCTTTACACTTACCTTTCTTTCAACAGAGAACGTCCCACTTGAAAGCACCTGCAAGCGCTCATGTCTTTCTTCTTGTTAACCGTACAATTATTTCACAATTCGCATGCATTTCGATCACGCATTTTCATTATACTTTCAGTGGTGGTTGTATCCAAGTTATTCATGCCTGTGCAATGTTGGCGGAGTCATTCAAGCCAGCAGGCAGTCTGCAGTAAGGCTTACACGAAAATCAAGTGAATATGTTCAACCATTTACCGGGATACTAGTCGGGATAATCCCTCAAGAGACGTCTAGGTTACCACCTGTAGAAGATGTAGTGGTAATTAACCTACACACAATACGTAGTCGCTATATTCTGCATTTAGAACATTGGTAAAAAATAGGGCTGCCTCAGTATTCCCTCTGCTGGACTGAGGAAACAGGGGAATTGGTGCCCTCCCTCTTTGCCTCCTCCTCGCCTTCCTTTCCCACCCCTTTCCATAATATACTATACATGACTATGATATGCTTTACCCTCTCTCCTCCCCTTGCCCTCCTTCTCACCCTTACTTTCCCGCCCTTTGCTATAATATACGTATACTATACGTGCATGGTTATGCTTGCTCTCTCTTTTTCTATATCTTTTTCGTGTCCGTTTCTTTCTATCTCTCTCCCTCTATCTATTTTTTTTCTCTGTCTTTCTGTTTTTCTCTCTTTCCTTCCTCCATTTCTGTCTTTCTCTTTTTTTTTTCTACATCTTTCTCTCTCTCTCTATCTCTTTCTGTAGTCGTTCAGTGGACTTCAGGCTTGCACCACTAGGGCTTCCACTTTCTTCAGGCTTGGCACCACTAGGGCTAAGCTGCCTTTCTTTAGTTATCTACTCAAATGCTCAATTTCGAAGCGCGAATGTGCCGGCACGTCTTTGTCCTTTTTGGCTCAGATTGCCGAGTCAAGAAACCCTCATAGTTGCCGTCGTCGCATTAATTTAAGCGTTTCGGTAGTTCACCGATCAATCGCGCAGGCCAGAGTGGCGCCGCGGTCTTCAGCGATCCGCCGCAATTTGTCGGGAAGACAGACAAAATGGCGGACGGCGTGGATATTGATCTCTACGCCGACGATCTAGAGCAAGACTTTAATCAGGCAAGCCGCTTTTTTTATGTCAGTCAGTCAACGGGAGACGATTGCAGTCCTGTCGTAGTTCTATTTACAACGTGAATTGAAGCTTTTGCGATACTGTTTACTGCTGCGGAGCGCCAACCCGCTTTTCGGTTTGAAGCCATTCCATTGTTTTTCGCCGGACGTTGAGAGTTACACAAAATAACATATAAAATATGACTCTGAACTTGTACTCGTTTGCGTTTTAGAGTTATCGATTGAAGCGTGTTTAAAGCGTAGTCATGTGGCGTGCAAAGTACTCTAAGTTTTGGTTGTTCAACGAAAGTATCTTCGGGCGCGTTTTTAACGGCATGGCTTTCAAAGATGGTGCCCGGGTTTCGGCAAGCTCTTCACGTTTTAGTATTTGCCGGTGTTGGTTAGGAAGCGGGAAGCTAGAAGCAGCCGCTAGATACGATGCGTGGATTAATTTATGTTTTTCTTCGAGTTGTTTGCGGTTAGTAACTCGCCTAGCTGTTGTTTTTTCTCCGGCCAAGCGGTGCTGTGTTTGTTTCAGCACCGGATATTTACCGGGGACGTTGCTAACGGAGCATTGCTCTCTCTCTCTCTGCTGCTTGAATTTTCGTAGGAGGGTTACAATGAGCACGACGCCAACGTGGACCTGTACGACGATGTTATAGCCGCACCTTCCAGCGATGGAAACACCGACGAGGTATATCAGCTGGCGATGTCGCCTCGTTTGCCGGTCTATGCCGCCGCGCACCTGCTTCGCCGTGCTAGGGCAAACGCATCCCGCGCATGCAAACAAACAAAAGCAAAAGCTCCTTTCTCTTTTTCCGACCTCTTTCTATCAGACGGCAGTAGACGTGTACGGTGAGAATTTTCCTAACGTGGCGCCGCGATAAGACGTGATTAGCTATCGGAGATATTTCTGAAGTGCCGCAGTACGTTAACGATGTGCCTAGTGAAACGCGTGCCCCCAGTGCGTTAGATTTAAAAAGTGTACCGGAGATGGCTCAGCGGGGCAGGAAACGCAGTAGCTTCACTGCACGCCATCTTTTAGTTTTGCGGTGTAAAACGGACATGCCACATCCCTTACTGCTTGATGAACTTCAAATTTGGCCGAATGCGCGTAATTACATGCGTACGTTCGTACGAGTGTAAGGGGGGGGGTAAAGTGTGCTTAGACCATCTGTAATAAACCGCAATTTTTGGTAGAACTCTCGACGCGAACAACTTTACATAATGTGAAAGGGGAAGGCGTATTGCTCACATATTGTGCTTGGAACATTTACCATTGCACTGTCATTGTGACCAGGCTCACTAGAGATGCCACCACCTAAAAGCTCGCATGTGTACACGTCAAAAACTCATCTATACATTTTCTAGCCAGGTGTTTTCCCTCATTTTTCTTCTGTAGCTTATTGTCATGGCTTTTATGCAATATTTTCTGGTGATTTAGCCAAAAGGTTGTGCCATGTTATACCTTTTTTTGTGTTAGTTAAAATTGTACGATGAGTGATATTCATGGTGCTGGGAAATGCTAAAGGGAAGCCCTTAGGGAAGGGGCAAGCTGTTCACAGAATTTAATAAAGTACTGTCGTGTCAATGTGAAAGTGGCTTTAGTGGGCACCTATTCATTTCCATCATATGCTGGTGTGAGAGCCTCGGACTACATCCGAGCTTAGAATGTGCTTAATAGCCTGTCGCACCACGTTCATGCACATTAATTTAAAATAATTCAGCCCTTCGGCATGCCCAATATCATTTCTTTTCAATCGATTGTTTGTAGGAGCCCATTAGCCACTGCGTTGCACTGCTGAGCTCGAGGTCATTGGTTTGCTTACCAGTCTCCACAGCCACATTTTGCTCGAAATACAAAAACGGGGCTGACTTAGATTTAGGCACATGTCAAAGGACCCTAGGGGATCAAAAGTTATAATAATCATATTGTGTATTTTGGAACGTCAATACTCCGAATTAATTTTCAAGTCTGCCACAGTGGATTAGTGGCTAGGGTGCACTGCTGCTGGCCTGAGGGTCGTGGGTTCGGTCCTGGCCGCGGCAGTTGCAATTCAGTGGCAGCAAAAGGTTGAGGCCCATGTGCTGTGCGAGGT